>PVKE010041246.1:0-14262 GCA_004027555.1 Craseonycteris thonglongyai | reverse complement strand
AAAAAAAAAAAAAAAAAAAGAAGGGCCCTGGGAAGAGACCTGGGATTCATTTCTGTATTTCCCTGTCCCCTGCTAACCACATCCATATCCTAAACCCTGCTGATTTTACCTGATACACTTTTCTTTCCTCGATGCTACCCTAATCCAAACCAGCATTATTTTTTTCAACAGGATTAGTGCAACACCCTCCTAACCTATTGGTTTTGTTGTTGTTGTTGTTTGTTTGTTAAAAAATCTATTTTTATTGTTTTTTGACAGAGAGATAGACAGAGACAGACAGAGAGAATGGAGAGGGCCCAGAGAAGTCTCCATAGTTGACAGCATTAGTTTTCCATATAGCTTCACTCCACAGGTGGGCACAGGGCTGCGAAGGGCAGGAACTGGGCCAGGAGCCTCCCACATGGGCCCTGGCAAAAACTGAACTGGGGGCACACCCCAGTTCAGCATATGGGTCCACATGGACCGGGGTGGGGATTTGATCCTTGGGCTCCAGAGCTGCAAAGCAAGTATATAACCTGCTGAGCCATCTCAGTTTCCCCAACCTAACCTATTGTTGGGAGAAAACAATTTACCTTTGCCAACTTAGGTCTGAGTGGCCTGGGCCTTCAGAGTATTCTGGACGAGGACAATAGTAATCAGAGTATATAGATTAACAAAAAAAGGGTCTATTTTCACATGGGTGTGGGAGCACCCTATAAGAAGTAACCCCCCAAACATCCAGTAGTAAGGGTTTGTATACCAGCTTAATGAAGTGGGTGGGTAAGCTCAGGGCTGCAAAGGATAGAAGGTTCTGACAGAGGCCTATTCACACAATTTTTTGGACTATCTCAGTGCCCAAGGCTAGCCACCCACCTAACTCTCAGAAAGTTTTGCTTTAGTCAAATAAGGGAAGTTCAAATCAGATTTCTTGCTGCAGATGTTTTCACTTTGGAGTAATCGTCATACCATTTTGGCGTGCTGTTGCTCACTATACTATCTTCTACCACCAATCTATTCTCCATGTGGCAGCCAGAACGATATTTCCAGAACACCTGATCATGACACTCCCTTTCTTAAAAAACACTTCAGTGGCTTTCCATAGCCAAGAATTATGACTTATAGTTCTAGATTTACCACATGCCTACCAAAGCTTAAAGAGCAAGAGTAAAATGATATAAAGCTAGCCTATATGGCCAGAGTTATTTTACATGGCAGGAAAGGTAAGGCAAGGTGGCTAAATTATGATACATAAAAAATTAATCCTTAGCATCATCCCATATTTTATATTTATGTTTCTTAGATTTTACTACTAAAATCAATGCTTTGGGCAGTGTACCAGGTATCAAATCTTTCTCTTTCCCTTTTTATTTTAACTAACATTTTGTTCCTAAGGGCCTTTCTGAAATGTCTGACTAAGGAAATTCATTAGCTTATTATTATGGGTGTTAATAAGTTAATGTACTATGATTTTCCACACACAGTGTGTTCTGTTTTAATAAGGTCTTTCATGACTTATTCCACAGGATGACGTATAAAAATCATTTCAGACCCTGAAGCAACAAGCTGAGGAGAAAATTTGAGCAAATGGGCTATTGAACACCTCTTAAACTCCAGGTTCTTGCTGTGCCTAATAGGACTGTCCCTGAAGGGAAGAACTGTATTGCCTTTGTATAATCTACCCCTTTAGGACAGGATTTCACGCTACTCTGCATAACCCTATTATGGAGCACCACTTCAGTGTACCTACGCTGATACTTTGCTGTCTAGCTGTGATTTCTACGTACTTGAATCATTCATATGTTTTTATAAAACAGCTTTATTGAGATATAATTTACATACCATAAAATTCACCCATTTAAAGTGTATACTTCAATCATACTTAGTATTAACTCAGTTGTACAACCATCACCACTACCTAATTTTCAAGCATTTTCTTCACCCCTGTACACATCAGCAGTCATTCCCCATTCTCACGCCCACTAACCCAATCTAGCACTAGGTAACAAATAGTCTATTTTCTGGCTCTACAGATTTCCCTATTCTGGGCTTTTCATACAAATTGAATCATATAAGATGTGATGTTTTGTGACTGACCTCCTTCACCTACCATAATATTCTCAAGATTCATCCATGTTATAGCATGTATGAGTAGTACAGTTGACTCTCAGTTAACCAAAACCCATGCTGATTGATAGATGCCAAATAAATGTAAATATACTCTCCATTAACCAGAACTCAAGCAACTGGCAAAAATCTTAAGCAACCAGCTGAGATTTTTGCCAGTTGCTTAAGGTCCAGTTAATAGTCTACTTTACTCCATTCCTCTTTTTTTTTTTTTTTTTTGACAAATAACATTCCATATATATGAATGTACCACCATTGTTTATCCAGTTATTAGTTGATGGACATTCAGATTGTTTCCACTTTTTGTCTATTATGAATAATTCTGCTATGAACATTAGCATACAAGTGTTTGTGTGGACATATATTTTCAATTCTCTTGGGTATATACCTTGTGGAATTGCTGAGTCATATGGTAATTCTATATTTAACAGCTTGAACTGGCAAACTGTTTCCAAAATGGCTACACCAGTTTATATTCCCATCAGCAATGTATGAGGTTTCCATTTTCCCTATATCTTTGCCAACAATGTTATTGCCATCCTAGTGGGTGTGAAGTGGTACCTCATTATAGTTTTGATTTGCCTTTTCCTAATGACTAATGATGTTGAATACCTTTTCATGTGCTGACCAACCATTTGTATATCTTCTTTGGAGAAACGTCTATTCACATCCCTTGCATATTTTTAATTGTGTTACTTGTTGTTTTATTATTGTATTTTAAAAATTCTTCATGTACTCTGAATATAAGGTGTTCATCAGATACATGCAACTTGCAAATATTTCTCCCATTCTGTGGGTTGTTTATTCACTTTTTCGTTGGTTTCTTTTGAAGCACAAAAATTTTAATTTTGAAAAATCCAATTTTTCTTTTTTTTTTTTCTTTTGTTGCATATACTTTTGGAGTCATAGCCAAGCAAATTCTGCCTAACTGAAGGTCACAGATATTTACTTTTATGTTTTCTCCGAAGGGTTCAATAATTTTAGCTTTTAACTGTTATGTCAGTCTAGGATCTATTTTTAATTAATATTTCTATATGGTATGAAGGAGGTGTCTAGCTTCATTCTTTTTTATGTAGATATAAAGATATCTAGCACCATTTGTTGAAACTGCATATACTTTTAAACTATAGACTACAGGGGAAGCTGGGATTGCTCAGTGGGTTGAGTGCTCGCTTTGTAGCCACAGGGACTGAGGACTGAATCCCAGCCCCGGCCCGTGTGGACCCACATGCTGAACTGGGGAGTGCCCTCAGTTCAGTTCTCACCAGGGTGAGAACCTGGCCCAGTTCCTGCCCTGTGCAGCCCCGCACCCACCTGTGGAATGAAACAATGTGGAAAAACCAATGATGTGCAACTATGGAGACTGTTCTGGGCCCTCCCCCTTCTCTCTGTCTCTGTATCTCTCTCTCTGTCAAAAATAAATCTTTAAACTATAGACTACAAACCTGTTACATTAACTGTTACTGAGTATCCTAGTAAGCAAATTCAACTCTGAGAGTCTTCAGATACCAATATTTGGTTTTATAGATTTGTATACACTCTACGTCTCTTCATGATTCTAAATATTTTGTGAGTTTTGTTTTGTTTAATATCTCAGATGTGTGAATGTATTTCTCTTTCCCAAAGTAAATATGTCATTCACTATATTTAAGGGTAAAATGGATGAAAACTATTACAAGTCATTAATCTTGACCTACGAAGAACTATCAAGCATTCATCCATTTATTTCCCTAAGAAAAATTTATTAAGTACCTACCTACTATGTGCCATGAATATATGCTGGGGATATAGTAGTGAAAAATATAGTTCTTGTCCTCAAGGAACATACTCTAATTCTAGAGAGGGGCAGCAAAAAAGAAAACAGAAAAGCACACAAGTAAATGTATAATGTGTGAGGTGTTGATACATGCTAAGGAGAAAATTAAAGCAGAGTAAGAGTGTAGAAAGTGAGGCATAAAGGTGTTGTTAGTGTATATAGAATGAACAGAGATCTCTTTGATTAAGGCAACATTTAGTCAAAAACTGGAAGGTTGCAGGGAACTACCTATGCAGATCTTCTTAGGAAGAGCATTCCATCCAGTGGGAATAGCAAGTACAGTGATCTAGATGGAATGTGCTTGGCTCAGCTCAAATTTTTCCTCTCCCTCTGTATATCTAATGCAAACAATGTAATTTCTGCACACATCTCAATTTCATCAGTTCCTTTTTTAAAAATAGTTTGCCACAACGGATTCTACATTGTACTATACCTAAGAAGATTAAGTTTAGATAATGTTTCAAAATTAGATAAATTTAAAACTAAGATAAAAACAACAAAATACCAAAACAGTTTTCTACATTACATTTTGCATCCTTGTTGAAGCACCATTTCTGATGTAAATTCAGTCGAATTCAACAAACTTAATTGAATGCTTATAATGGTATTTCTCAAATAATAATTATAGAGCATACTTGTGGTGAGAAACTTTCACCAGGGACTTGAAAATTGTTTGAGTAATTACCAATAGTTATTCAGGCCTCAGGAATTTATGATACCTATGTTTGCAGTCTGAAAATACAGAATGTAGTGAAAACCACTGGGATAACTTCATTCCAAGGAGCTGTGTGTTGAGGAATCTGAATGGCTTATGAAAAACCTATCTTGGGCATCACCAGCTATGACACACTGGGTGTGTTTAATTGTGTCGGTTCATCACTTATGCCACATATGGCTGTGGTACTTCAATGACTCACTGAAGTTAATGTTAAAAAAATCAAATGTTTCTTATATGCTATGCTCCCACTGAATATCAATATCCAAAAGGAATACATACTTGCTATAAAATTTTCAATGCATTTTACAACCATTATTTTTCTTTAAAATATCATCACTTTTCAGGAATAATGCCCTGAAAAGCAATGCCCAACCTTTCTCTACTTCTTCTTGTCCATGTTTATCTCTATTTCAGATAACCTTAGGCAGTTGACCTGGATATGTGAAAGCAAGATGCTTTAATACTATCAATATTTAAACTTGGAATATTCCAGAATATTCCATCCCTAAACTAAATTAAAGTGTGATTATGGAATGCTCTCTTGCCTTTTCACCAAATGTATTTAATTCCCATCTTACTACTCAGTAAAATAATCTTTCTTATCCCTGAATTCACATTAAGACTCCTTTCTCTTGCCTAGCATTCCTTATGTCTTATTTTCCACACTGTATTGTATATATATCCCTTGACTACCATCAAATAAGGGAATATCCTAGGGCTACAGAGAAAGCTCAATATATATTTACTAATGTATTATTATTATGACTTGGAAGTATTAGGGAAATTAATATTAGAAGGGTCCCATGTGATTCAACTTGTTTCTATTTTGTTGTTTTTGTTTGCTTGTTTGTTTTGGGGGGTTTTTTTTGTTTGTTTAGTTTTATTTGTTTAACATGTATGACTTTGGTTAAATATAAATAGGAGAAGAAAAATGGGAAAAATATTAAAACATTTTATTCTTTAAGGATATTTTTTCTTTGGTTTTTATCTTCCCTGTGGTCAGAAATAGAATTCAATTTAAAGAAAAAACAACAACAATAACAACTACAACAACAACACAACAACATAGTATGAAATCCTAATGATTATTTATTTTTAATGTGGCTGGAATAATGGCCTTTAAAGGTTGTTACTGGATTAAATCTTTGCCAAGTAAAGAAGGTGGAGCTGTGTGGGAATGAAGCTTTGTTTAACCAGGTTGTCTAATGTTTTGCTGAGACATGTTAGGAAAGGAAATCCAAAGTAATGTGGACTCAATATGAAGTCACCGTCTGAAGCACACCTTATAAAATTTAGAGATTTTTGTTTTGTCATCCTCTTAGAAATGCATATACCAGAAATGCCAGGGAAAATTAACACTAATATATACATGTAGTCCCTCCCTTAACAGTTGTGGGACTTGAAAAAGAGTACAAACAAAGGCCTAGGTACAATATATCAAGTTATAAATCATGGTCAAGATCTTTAAGTGTCTTTCAGATAAAGTCCAAATTTAAAATCCTTTTAAAAGAGTATGCTTGTGGCTGAATCTATCCACACATCCATACCAGATCCCCTGCAAACGCCGGCCCTTGAGCATCCCTCAGGCCACACAGATAGGAAGAAATGCATGGAAACAGACCTGAGGAAGGAGATGACGCAAGCTCATGGCCATTGGGTAGGGAATTCTGAGATTCCAGGTAACCAGAGAAGGCATAAAAAGGGGCAGTCCTTCAGTTCCTGGATTCTTTATCTTGTGCAAAAGTCTGTGGTCAGAGGAAGATCAGAGAGATTCTCTAAGCATAATATGGCACAGAACAGAGGCCCCTCTTGCTTGGGTCGAAGAGGCATACCGGTACATACTCTGTGGGTGTACGTGTGTGTGTGCACTGTTACCTATATATCTTTTAAAGATATAGAAAGTTTAACCTATAATCACATATTGATGATCTTATCTAAAGAAGAGGTATAACCTTATGGATGAGCCAAAAGGATGAGCAATACAACACATTTGTCTTGGGTGTACTGTAATAATTAGTTGATTGTCGATATCTAAATACTTCAAACAGATAATGATACATTCTAAAATAGTGAGATCAAAGCCCCTCTCTCAAAGGCCTGGAAAGCTGTCAAGTTTCCCTCGTCTATGTATTGAAGGATCAACTTCATCTCATTCCTTGTTGCTCTACTCTGCATTGTGGGAAAATGAGGAGCATTATTTCCTGCCAAGTGAATCCTAATGGAGGCCTGACATGGGGGTATCTCCCTCACTGTGGTCCCCCATCCTCATTGCTGCATCCTCATTGCATCCTCTTCCCTTGAGTGCCCTCGCTCTTCTTTTTTTATTGTTTTCTTTGTTTATTTGTTTGTTTGTTTTTGACAGAGAGAGAGAGAGAGAGATACAGAGACAGAGACAGAGAGAAGGGGGAGGGCCCAGAACAGTCTCCACAGTCGCACATCATTGGTTTTTCCACATAGTTTTGTTCCACAGGTGGGCGCGGGACTACACAGTGCAGGAAATGGGCCAGGGTCTCAACCTGGTGAGAACTGAACTGGGGGCACACCCCAGTTCAGCATATGAGTCCACTCGGGCCAGGACCAGGATTCGATCCTTGGTCCCCAGGGCTGCAAAGTGAGCACTTAACCCACTGAGCCATCCAGGCATCCCCCCTCGCTCTTCTTATATATACTTTGGAAGGGATATTCTTAAAATCTTATAACCTCATGAGCGGCCATTTATGTACAGCAATAAAATTGAAGCTCAATCTTTAATCTTGATCAAAAAATATTGAAGCCCTAACTATATTTAGTTTTTATGGTATGGTGATATTGAAGGGAGATAATCAATAAAATGAAGCATGTGAATAAGAAAAAAATTAATTTTTATATGTGAATGTGGCTCTTAGTTTTTTAAAGCAGTAATGGTTTAGCTAAGGCTTGTACTTTGGAAGTGGAGAAGTCAATGACTTGAGAGTAGGGAATAGGAGGAGCCATCGAGGTATAGAAGACGCAGTAAAGTAATTCTTAGTAAAATGAAACAGATGTTTGAGTGGGTATTATAGATGTGAACGACTCAGGTTTAATACAGTATTTAATAGCCTTGGATAACTTGGAATAGTGAATTTAAGCAGCTGTGATCTGATTTTCTACAATTTCTAATGAGACAAGATATTTTACTGATATTTTAAGTGATCCACACCCTGGATCATGATCATTATCACTATTTGCAGGCTTCTTTATTACCTAACCATGTTCTTAAATATTTTATTATCTGTTTAGAAGAAAGTGGGTAATTGGCATACATAAACAAACAAACAGACGGAATGAGCAAGAGTACAAACTCCCTAAAGACAAGGACTTCTCACTGGCTCACTACCCTGTTTCCAGAACTTAGAATCCAGAATGTCCCATTGTAGAGTCCTCAGTAATTTTTTGTTGGCTAACAACAGAATAAGTAAATTAGTGGAATTGATATTAAGTACTGACTCTTGCCCAGGGATTAGTGTTTCTAGCTTGATTAGTGTTTTACGCATTGTATGGCATTAAATCTTCTGTTACAGGTGGAAGGAAATGAGAATCAACAAGGTCATATAACCTGTCAAAGCACACATAACATAGGCTGACCAGACATACCATTTTAAAAGTGACAGAAAACAGCACCACAGCCCTGTTTCAAATGGTACCTATGGTCAGCCTAGTCTCTCTGAGCTAAATGCAAGGTGTCAGTAGGCTGACCATACATAGCATTTGAAACAGGGCAGTACCGTTGATTTTGGTCCTGTTCAAAATGGTACATCTGGTCAGCCTAATGGAAAATGATAGATTTACCTACCAACTACTGTCATTTTATTATTTCTATTCCCTCCTAACATTTATATGTGTCAGAAATCTAAATCTTATTAGCTTTAATTGGCATATCAAGAGTATAAAAGGTACTTACATATAGTCAGTAACTTCCTTTCAAGGCTAAGAGTACAGTTTGAAATACAGAAGTCAGTAATCTGTAACCTAAAATGGCAAAACTCTATGTACCAAGTGATCCTGGTTCCTTTGCCTACCGGTAAGTGAAAGGCAGAATTCCCAGACAGACTTCTGACCTCTTTCTGGTAGCAATCATCAATCAGGGACCTGTGAAGGCTATATATGCAGGAAGAACAAAGTGTCACCTATTCTCCACAACCTTTCTTTCCAACTTGCTCTGACTTCCTGGACTCTGGGGCTTGGTTACCTAGAACAATGGCCCTTGCCAGCTATCCTTGGCCTTACCTGACTTCCCTGGATTCCAGCCTAAAGTACAACAACTTTGTGCCCTGCCCAGCTTGTGTCTACCTCCCATGGCCTTCCTGAAGCTCTTGAAGTCTGGTATGTACCAGAACCTACCTGGCTAATTAAGTCAATGAACATCAGAAAACCTTAGGAGTTTTAAAAAATAACTGAAAAATAAATAAACTCTTATCAACTATTTTCTCTGTTACTATAATACTTATGTGGGTTTACCTGGTTAGATAGGCATGAGAGATGAACCTTCAAGACTATAGTGAGTTATCAGGTGACTATTTTCTTTTATCTGCAGGTTTCTGATATTTGAAAAAAAACTGTAGTGTGTGTGTGAGTGTGTGCGTTGATCAACTTTGGGCTACTTTGCTAGGTTATTGTTAAATGGTAACTTGAACTGATAAAAAAAATGATCTTGTGAAAAATAAAATGAAATCTAAATGTAAATACTAATAAAAACCAAACAAATCCACATCAGATATTTCTATCATTAGCCATAAGAATATTTACATGAGCTAACATAGTGACTGTCCTGATAGAGAGAACATGTAAAAATTGTTACATGTTATAATGGCATTAGGAAATTATTTTACTTGCCGTGGACAAACAGGGAGAGAAACTGTTAACTGGCTTCCTTAACAAGAATTCAAACTAAAGTTACTTATACTGTTTCACTGTAAAGTGATGTATATTCAAAAAAATATCCATTCTTAAACGTGAATTGTGTTAATCATTAAAGGCATTTCAAAATCCTCTTGAGTAAAGTAGTGTTTTCTAGTTTCTAACCTGTGAAACTAAACAGGCAGATAAAATCTGGGAAGTTGTTCAACTGAACTAATTTGTTTTAAACGTGATATGAAATATTTGATTAAAATTGTGCTTACCATGACTCAGTTTGGAATAGTAGGAAATGTTAATTTCAGAATATCTCAAACACTAAAGGTACTTGCAGGTTGTAACTAGATCGGTTTATATAGAAAGAAGATATTTTTAGAATATATCACTACTATAATAAAACTTGGTATCTGGGAGTTTTGTGAATTAATGTGAAGGTAGTATGGCTTATAAAACTAGCAAAGTACTGGGAACAAGAATTACATTTGACTTCTGATTCTAGCTTTGCCAGTAACTGATTTGGAGAGCTTGGGCAGGTCATTTCACCTCCTTTGGTCTTAAACTTTTTTCACTGTAAACAAGGAGCTGTACTCTAATATCTAAGGTTAATTAAAGCTATGAAATCATGTGATTTTTTTCTAGAAGTTTCTTTCAAAATACACATTGCTTTTTTTAACGTCTGGGCCTATCCTAAATGCATTACTGGATCTTATCCAATCATAGCTTTGGCAAACAATACGGCCACAGAAAAGCTACTTGCGTCACTTGACTTTATTTTTTCATGTTCAAACAATACCTGGCAAATAAAGAAAGGTTTCTGAATTGTGACTGGCACAATTGTACATACATGGTCAGCTGCACTGAGAATTTCAGCAAATTATATATGTTATCAGGGTGCAGAATGCAGGTGAGGGCTGATCTGTAATTACCTGTATTTGTGAACCAAACCAATTTTATAAATGTGGGTGTGGAACAAATGCCCAAAATCCAACTGTACAACACTTTCTTTATGTATATATCCAGATTTGTTATTCTAATACAACTTCCATCCTCTTGTACTCACTGGCTTGCCCACTAGAATGCAACATACTCAACAACTGTTTCTAGCCCTTTCCCTCCTAGACTAGCTATTGGATTTATCACCATAGACCACTCTTGATTCTTTTCACTACTCACTTCCAGGACATTACGCAGCCTCCTACCTTAGCTCTTACTCTTCTCTTTATACCTTAAATTTAGTTGTAATACAAGATATATTCCTAGACCCTGTGCTCTTAGATTAGATCTCCTTTCCTTATAGTTTTCTTGACTAATTATCATAAATATGTGAACAGCTCCTAAACTGACATCTTTATTTTGATCACTTTTGTACAGTTTAAAACTAACTTCCCACTGACTATATTCTTATTCATTCATTCACTACACAGAACCACATACTATGAAAGGACTGTTTTTAGGACCACTGGAGTATTAGAGGGATTGTTTTTAAAATATGTCATTTCTTGAAAGAGGTGTTATGTGATTTATCTTTATACTTGCTGGATTTAAAAAGCACTCTCAGTTTTTCATAGGACTAAATTAGATCTCCTATTTTTCTAAAGATTTATTTTTATTGTTTTTGACAGAGAGCGAGAGAGAGAGAGATACAGAGACAGAGACAGAGAGAAGGGGGAGAGCCCAGGACAGTTTCCATAGTTGCACATCATTGGTTTTTCCAAAGTTTCATTCCACAGGTGGGCACAGGGATGCACAGGGCAGGAACGGGGCCAGGGTCTCATCCCAGTGAGAACTGAACTGAGGGCACTCCCCAGCTAAACATATGGGTCCAAATGGGCTGCAGCTGGGGCCAGGGCCGGAATTTGATCCTGGGTCCCCGGGGCTGCAAAGTGAGTGCTTAACTCACTGAGCCTTCCTGGCTTCCCCTAGATCTCCTATTTTTAACGTGTTATTGACTCCTTTTTTATGATTTAGAAATTACTTTTAAAAAATGGAATTTAAAATAAGACCTTTGGGTTTTTAGAATACATTTTCAACTCAAAGAATCTTGCTTTTGTATGTAAACTATAAGAGCAGATGTACCACCATTACGTGAAACATGTCTTTAGTTTAATTACTCATCCTCCTCTTTCTCTTGTCCAGCACCCTAAATTGCTTTTCACACCAGCTGCCCAAATAGCATTCTCCATCTCTGTATCATCTTTTCTTTGGTCATAGAGCCTTAAAACAGGCTCTTCCCTTTCTCTCTCCCTCCGGGTGCCTATATTCTGTCAGACATTGCATGGGTTCTTATTTGATATTCTTTAATTCATTTTTTCTTCTCTGTTTCTTTCTCTCTCTCTCTCTCTCTCTCTCTCTCTCTCTCTCTCTCTCTCTCTCTCTCTCTCTCTCTCTCTCTCTCTCTCTCTCTCTCTTTCTTTCTAGTTTTTTTTCCTTAGCTTGGTGTTATTTTCAAAAGCACCCCTATGTATTTTCTGGCACTCCCCAATTGTGTTCAACTGAATCTGTACCAATATACTAGCTGCAGTCTCAATTCCCTAACTCCTTTCTAAATTGCTCTGGACACCTGCCAGCTGAATCTTTGTGAAGCATTTTACACCATACTTATGTATCATCAGTAGTTCTCCAATGATTGCAGAATGAAATTTAAACCCTTAACCTTCAAGACTCACCCTAACTATCTGATCTCTTTAAGAAAAGTTAAATTACTATGTTTTGAAGAAGAAGAGGGATTGTTTAGAGCTGAGAATTTTAATGCAAGGGGAGTTTCTGATTCTTAGCATAGTTTGTTTAATCTCCTATCTACAGGTCTGTGTTGCAAGATAATCTTTCTCTGCAAACAGAAATAGGACTCAACAACAGTGGAAATAGATTTGTAGAACAAATACATTGACAAAAGGAATAAGAAGGGCAGAAAACAGAATGATTTGCTTTCCTGTCAGTGAACTTGGGGGCTTCCTAGACACTAGGTTGCTTTGGGAGCCTCGGGAGGTAATGTCTTAAATGAGAGCATTTAGTATCAAGGTCAGACTAGAAGTGAAGCAAGAATTAATGTATTTATGTATTAAGGCCTACCAGAAAGACTTACGGGTTTGGGTGAATAAACTACTCTATTTGATATTGCTCCTCAAATTAGAATAACATATACATTTTAAGAAGGTATTGTCTACTGAACAACAAATGAGTCAATAAAGGTATCAAAAAAGAAATCAAACTACCTTGAGAAATTAAAAAAGAAATGTAACATACAAAAATTTATGGGATACAGCAGAAACAGTTCTTAAGAGGAAAGTTCATAGCTATAAATACATAGCTATAAATCTACATAATTTAGTTTGAATTTACTCTAAATAAAAAGCAAAAGTACTATCTCATGAAACATTCTGAAAGTTGAACATACACAAAAATGAAGATCCTCAAATACAATATACTTATGTAGAACTGGCAACTCAATCCAACTATCTGAACCATACTCCACAAGTTACAAAAGGAAGCAAAACGCAGCATAAAATTTATGAGTGCTGTGAAGTTTGGATTCTGGTTCTACCCTTATTAACTGGGTATATGTGGGCAAGTTACTAACATTCTTTAATTTCCTTAACTACAAAATATGAATAACATCACTTACTTCGTAGGATTGTACTGAGGAATAAATGAGAAAATGTATAGAAAGTGCTTAGAAAAGGTACCAAGTACTTATTTGAAAACCTATTAACAACCAAGAAAAGTAGACAGTAGTATATCACTCTTCAGATGATGAAACCAAGCCAGAGAGATTGTGACTTGCATAAATTAACACTGCTACTAAGCCCAACAGGCTTGGCAACTCCAAAATTTTCGCTCTTTCTCCACGCTGCTTCCCTGCTTTTGTAGTGCTGGAGTTATGACAATGGTTAAGACACCACCACACCACCTCTGTCTTCAAGGATAACACTTTTAAAAGGGAGAAAAACAAGTAGCAAATGGATAGTTCTACTTAGGCACTCCAAGAGCACTGGTAAAAGAAATTTAGCCCAGGCTGGAAAGGGGGGATGGTGTCCGTAGAAGTTTATAACTAAACAGGGTCTTGAAGTATGGGCAGGAATTAGGTCATGGGCTTAGATGGGGTCGAGTGTCATGAGAAGAAACAGCAGGCAGGGGAGTGGAGAGAATGCTCTGCACTCAAAGCTTCAAGACTGTGCAAAAGGACACAGAACATTTAGTATTTACAATAGATCAAACTGACTAGAAAGTGGAATTTGGGGTGGGACAGGGGCCTGGTTTTAAGGGGAAGAAGTTGTCTTCAACCAGTGATGAAAATGCAAGTCAAGAAGCAGCAGCACAAATACCGGTACTTGGGCACAATGATGTATACACTGACCCCAAATCATCAGTTCCCTTAGAAGGACAGACTGATTCTCGTTTACTTTAAGGCTTAGGTCAAAATTTGTTGAAATATAATGTATGCCCCAAGCCTGCAGAGATCAGATACGTCTATAGGTAGTATATATTTTATAGGGAAAATAAACTTATTAACAATTGAAAGAAATCTCCCCTACTTCCCTTTTCCAGGTATTCTTCGCTAAGGAAATTTATCTACATTAGAATTATACATTCTAATTTCTTTCTTTCTAATGGAACAGCATTGTCCTGACTTCTTGTATGAAAAAGTATTATTTTTAGTGTTTTATTTTAACCATTCTCATGGCAGTAGATCATCTATAGAGGTTATATTCAATACCCTATAGATGGGATAGTGTTTTAAGAGCCTCTTTAAACT
>PVKE010041245.1:0-14258 GCA_004027555.1 Craseonycteris thonglongyai | reverse complement strand
GGAGAGGGCACCAGCATTATGGACACACTCAATGGTTTGGTGGTTACCTGGAGATGGGGGCAGGAGGGGAGAGGGAGAGTTGTGGAGGGAGGAGGAAGTGGGCACCGGATATATGGTGATGGAAGGGGGGTTGATTCTGGGTAGTGAGCACATAATACGATGCATGAATGATGTGATGTGGACTTGTACATCTAGAAACTATCTAATTGTTGTCAACCAATGTCACCCCATTAAATTTAATAATAAAAAAAGAAACATGGATTGACAGAGATAACACCCAGATGACATAGTGGCAAGAGACTGGTCCCTAAAGTTTGATTACCTGAATTTGAACCATACATAGAGTGGCCACTTACTAACCAAAAACAGGTTTCTTGACCACTCTCATTTGTAAAATGGAGATCCTCAAAGGGCCTTTATGATTGGTCATTGTTAAGATAACATAAGCTAATGTGTGTTAAGTGCTTCCCACAGTATCAGCTTGTAGAAAATGATCAATAAATGTCAGTGCTAAGGAGTGGTATTAAGGCATGTGGCTACGCTATCATAAATCTCTTTCTGCATCCACCCCCTTATTCCAGATCCTAACTTGCTTTCTTTCCTGGACCTTCACTTGTTGACCACCAGGAACCAATCTCACTACTTCTTTTCCAAGATAGGAGTTCTTGATTTAAAGAAAGTCATTAGTTTTGGTCTGGTTAGTCAATACTAAGCTGCCAGGTCACTTAGATATTTTACACTGCTGTCCACTAATCAGAAAGAGAGATAATTAATTACATAGACTAAATTTGTCATTAAATCCATCCGACAAATTCTACAAACAGAGATTTTTATTAGCTTATTTTTATAAAATATCTAAACCGAGGTTCAGATAGAACAACTTACCCAAACACATGCACAAAATAGAGCCCAATTTTTTTGCTCTAATTTCAAGATGAGTACCTAATTTAAAAAAATTATAGCAGAAAGCAAAAGGGGGGTTCTATTTTCTTTTCTATAAATGTGTGAAAGAACAAAAAAATGTTTAACTTGGCATTTTGCAGTGTAACATTATCTAAAATATCTTTGAAGAATTACTAGTTTTCACAAGATATTAATGGACAATAGGCAAAAAAAAAGGAGGGAGGGGGAAGAAAAATAATCACAAAACAAAACCTTCAAGCCAAGACTTTTGGATAATGTTGGATTAAACCAAACGAGGACAACGTATTTTTTGTGGGTGATCTTTTTTTTTTTTAAAGAGACATATTTATTTATTTATTTATTTATATTGGTTTTTGACAGAGAGAGAGAGAGAGAGAGGAGAGATACAGAGACAGAGAGAGAATTGAACTGGGGGAACTCCCCAGTTCAGCACATGGGTCCGCACGGGCCAGGGCCGGGACTCGATTCTCGGTCCCTGGTGCTGCAAAGTGAGCGCTCAACCCACTGAGCCATCCTGGCTTCCCCTTGTGGGTGATCTTATACTCTTGTTCATGCCTATGCAGGTTTCTAGAATTGTGTGATAAAGTACTATATTTCCCCCAATTAATCTGGCACTATTTTAAAAACATTTGGGAAATGTTTTTTAAATAAAAAAATCTTTCTGAATTAATATTATGCTAAAGTTCTGCTCTATTTCCATTTGATAAAATTTTCAAATATATTTGACAGACTGTACAAAAACATCTTGGGATGACATCAAAAAGGGGCAAAATATGATGAAAATAAGTTCTTTTGTAAGTTATTGATTAATAATAGAGTTTGTAATATGAAAGTCTAAAAGTAGCGATTCTAGTGAAAACTGGGTAAAAAGCTTCCTGAATCGTGTGTGTGAGTGTGTGCACAAGTGTGTTTGTATCTAAGGACATGTGTGTGTATGTTTTAATACAGAGGCATGATGGCTTTTAATTTTTGCATTATTTTTTATCTTGTTTTGATCCATGTTCATAGAGAAGCATGAAGTAAGCTATTAAAAAAGGTGATACAGCATTGTTCTTGAAAAATATTACTTTGAGATGAGTAAAGGTAGAAGGAACACATATAAGGGGGAAAATGAGTATAAAGAGCAGACTAATATAATAATTTCTCAGAAGGAAAAGTGGTTTTTCATGGCTACTTTGAGAAATCAGGAATTGTAGGGTTTATTGACACTTTTTTAAAAATTGTAAACAAAATTTTTATTTTATTTAGTTTTTTAATTAATTTTTAAATTTGTTGAGGTGATAGTTTTTGATTTCTAGAAAAGTTATGAAGATAGTACAGGAGTTTCTATGTGCCCCAACCCCTGTTTACGCTATGATTAGCATCTTGCACTAGTATGGTACATTTGTCACAAAAAATGATACACTATTATTAACCACAGTCCATACTATATTATAATTTCCTTAGTTTCTACTTATGTCCTTTTTCCATTCCAGGGTCCTATCCAGGACACCATGTTACATTTACTTGTCACATCTCCTTGGA
The DNA here is from genome assembly GCA_004027555.1 of Craseonycteris thonglongyai. Taxonomy (NCBI): domain Eukaryota; kingdom Metazoa; phylum Chordata; class Mammalia; order Chiroptera; family Craseonycteridae; genus Craseonycteris; species Craseonycteris thonglongyai. The sequence continues at coordinate 11,810 of PVKE010041245.1, read as the reverse complement.
TTCCTCTTGGTATAACAGTTTCTGACTCTCCTTGTTTTTGATGACCTTGACAGCTTTGCTAAGTATTCATCAGGCATTTTGTAGGACATTCCTCAAGTAAGATTTGTGTGATGTTTTTCTCATGATTAGATGGGGCTTATGGGTTTGGGGGTGGAAAACCACAAAGATAAAATACAATTCTCATCACTTTGTATCTTTACATCTACCCAAAAGATGTTGGCAAAGACTACTATATGTTTATCAAAACTTGTTTCTATTTTTACCTAAGCAACTAGCTAGAGTGGTTTTTTTTTTTAGCCTTTTTTACAGTAGTGAGGGCATGAAACTGGGTTCTGCTTAACAGAATTCCCAAGCTTTGCCCATAACAAAACTTTCATAGATTTTTTTCATTTTATTTTCTCATTCCTTACCTGCTGGTCAAATGCAAAAACTCCAAAGAAGGCATCTGAGAGATCCTAGAAAATTACAGAAAAGCTAGAAAAAAAGATCCTGGGTTCCTGAATAACCTTGTGGAACTCAGCCCGGTGTGGCCTGCTCCACTGGGTCATTCTATGTGTATATCAGCTAGAATGGCTAGAAGGCTGGCTTCACTCGGCATGGATTAGGGCAGCACCAAGAGGGTAGAGCCTGGAATCATCTCAAAGCTTCCTCAGACAGGTGCAGCTAGTAGCCAGGAACAGTTGAGAATTGTACCCCTTGGGACTTTCATGTGTGTCACTCTCTGCGATGTGGTTTCTCCCCAGGATGCCTCCAGCATGGTAGTCTTAAAGCTAATGCACCTCTTACATGTCAGCTTATGGTTCCCAAGGCATACATGGAGATAGACTGAGAGAGATGAGAGAGAGATAGAGAGAGAGAGAGAGAGACTGTAAACTCTTTATAGACTGGTCTTGGAAGTCGTGCAGCTTTCCATCCCTGATATTTTATTCACTGGGGCAGTCACAAAGGCCTCCATAATTTTCCAAGAGAGGGCATTTAGACCTCGTCATTTGACAGAAGAGTAACAAAGTTTTGTAAAAATCTGTGAGATCAGAAATATTATGATAGATTAGGAAGATAAATAAATTAGGAGAAAAATCTAAAGTTAATGTTTATTTTTTATATAGCAATTAAAATATGCCATGATCAAAATTTTGTTAAATAGCACTCTAAATTCTGTCAGAATTATTTGCCCTCCTAAATCAGCTCATCACTATAGTCACATACATATATGTACATGTATACATATACATATACCTATTTTCACATACACACATAAATTCAGCACTTTTTTATTACTGTATTTTTATCTATGTCCTCAGCCAAAGAGTACTTCTCAGAAGTCAGAACTGACTCACAGGCCATCAGTAAATCTAAAATCAAGACACAACTGCTCCTCGATGTGGACACGGGCTGATGGGTTCAGCCAAATTATTTTTGGTTTGTCAATGAACTGTGATATGGATCCCAAGAGAAAGAACTAAAATCATCAAACTAATTTCACATGATGTACTAAGAATACAGTACCACATGAAAGAGCTTAGTGATTAGTTTACCAAGCCATCCAACTCTATGTAAATGACCTGTGATAAATGACTGCCCAGCCAAAGGAGAAATTATGCATTATTTCTGCAGTTTGAAGAAGAATGCCATTTGCATTTATCATTGACTAGCAGTTTGCATGAGATAAGACTTTTTGCAATCACATAAGTGACTTATTCAAAAATAAAATAACAATATAAGATTTCATCAGAGGTGGTTTACTTGGATTATCAACAGTGACTTACAGATGGTGTTAGTGTGCTGGCACCCATGTAATTCACTTACACAGAAATATAGAAAGAGTTCTGAATGTGGAAATATCTAAACAAGGTCAATCTGTTTTGAGAATCTATCATTTTTGTTTCATTTAGAATTTCCATTTAGAATTTTCAGCAGATCCTGAGAGTCAAAAACGTACACCCAGAACTTTACAATACATTTCCTAATTTTTCATTCCTCTGCTTTGTTTTATTTCATTATGTTTTATTTTGTTCTGTTTTATTATTTTGTTTTGTTTTATTCTTTTGTTTTGTTTTGTTTCATTTTATTATTTTATTATTTTATTTCCCTGGATATAAGATTAATGTAATTAAATGTGGGGGTGGCAGTGTCCTTACCTAAAAATCTGCGTGAATCTTATGGCAGCCCTGTCTAGAGAGAACAGAAGTAATCAAAATATAAATGAGGCCTTTGGATGTATTAATGTTTCTTATAAGTCAAGATTACCTAATGAATTTAGCATTGAAGGCCCCAGGCAGCTGCCATTTACCATATTTAGAATGCTTACTTTGCCTTAGGTAACGTTGTCTCTTTGATAATGACAAATTTCTATGCAGCTGGTATTACGACTTCTATTTCAGAGGTAAAGAAATTCAGTGTCTATCCTAGAGGCTGAATAAGTTGGCCAGGATCACAGACTAACAGAGTAATGGAGATGGGTTGAACCCAGATATGTCAGATATGAACCATTGCCCTTTGCCATTATGGCACATAGTCCTTTACAAAGACAATAGAAACAACTACAAAGAAAGGTAATAAGGAGTAAGAGTGGTGACCAGAAGCAGCACAGTGCAGTGTGAGCTTTCCAAGTCTGGAACTTCATCGGAGTATAAATAAATACTTAAGAATCAGGAAACGTTTTCCAGAACTAATGAGGGAGGGTCCCCAAACCCTAGAGAGAGGCTGGTTCTGGGAAATGTCTACATTTGAGAAATTGAGGAATCACTTTCTTTTCCAGCTGAATGGCAAATGATTATACTCATAGATTTAACTGTCTCTATTTGGCTTCCTCTGTTATTGGTTAAAGTGGAGTTGTACTCAAGAAAGGTACAAAAGTGAATATAAAGTGGGACAGGGAAAGAATATAAAATATAGTTGATTAAAGAAACTGTGTGTAATTCAGAGAACAGATAATAACTCCAAAGTCACATTATAAAGAGCAATAATAAGCTGATTTGGAGTTGGAATAGAGGCAATTATCCCACCGATGCATTCCCAGAGATTTCTGTTTGTCTACACAAATGTATATCTGTGAGTCTGAATCTAGATGGTTTGATATACATGGGTGGGTCTGTAGCAATTCTTGTAATCAATCCAGACTCAATTGTTGGGGTGGGGAATGGGGGTGGATGGGGACTACTCACATTGTTTTTTCTCTCATGGGATTAAAATTCTCCACTTTTCTCAATTCCCATTTTATTTTATCATGTTGACTCCAAATCCTCTAATACAGTGCTTCTCAATCTTTAATGTGCTTATGAATCACTTGAAAGATATTGTTAAGGTGAAGATTCTTCTTTAGTAAGTCTAGGGTAAGGTGCAAATTACTATATTTCTAATAAGTCCCCAAGGGTTGCAGATGCCCCAGTTGGGGAACCATACTTTGAGTCATAGGGTTAAAAAAAAAAAAAATTATCCTAGCAGAAGATTGAATGAGAGTAATGAGAATTATTACTTTCTTCAAAGAAAACATCATTTCTCTCAATTTTCCCACTTCTGTTTTGTCACTACACTCCATTTTCTATATATTCAAATTTGTGGCTAAGGCTGAGGAAAGGATAGACATTAGATGTCACACCAAATCCCAAGCCCTCTCTTCTCAGTGCCTGCTTTCTCTCCTCTCCTCCTGCCTTGCCTGATCCCATCTGGATGGCTGGACTTCCTTCTTCTCCAGAGGGAATTCCACTGAAACAGCTGCTTCCTCTTTACGTGTATAAACCAGTGTTCATATAGTACTGTTAGGCTCTAAACCTTGAAATGGAGCATGAGAAGTCAGCTGGCCTAGCCTTCCACCTTCAGAAAATGAATGTTCAAACCATTCAAAAGGAGAGTAATGCCTATTTTCTTCACCCAAACCACCATCATTTTCTTTTTCTTTTTTTCTTAAGCATTCATACTTTCAAATATCAGTGCAGGCCTGGTTTAGTTTGAGACTCAGTCATCAAGACTATATTTGGGTTAATTTTGTTTCAGGTCAAACATTCCAATTTCACACATTTATTCCATGATTTCCTAATGCTATCAAATGACACAGAGTTCTATTTTTTTTTCTTTGTTTTGCTCTTTCAACTAATTTATTTAATGAGTCCAAAATGGGTGATTAGACCATAAAAACATGTGGTGTCCTAATTGGATTTTTAAAATGTGTAAACATGGCCCTCCAGTGGCTTCCTATTACCATCTGGACCAAATACAAACTTCTGACCATTGATTCTGACTCTCCTCCACCTACCCCACCCTCATGCCCTTCTCACTCTGAATTCTCTCCAGGGTCACTCTGCTCCACTAAGTTGGTCTTCTTGTTTTTCAGAACCCATTTCTCACTTTCTATATCTGCCTAAACTCATCTGCAGAGGAGGAACAAATTCTTACATTTCTTTCTCTACACCTCCAGAAGGCTTTTTCAATTTCAGCTCAAGATGGGTACCTCTAGGAATATTTCCAAGATTAACCCCATGCATTCTTCAATCCACTGTGATCTATAATCCACTTCAAAGCCTTTTAATTGCTTTGACAAAATTTGTGTTTTACTCACATATATTTACGTGGCTTGTTGAGTCATTAATAGGTACTGACTTCATGCTTTTTAGGTGTTGGCTACTAATCCAGGTGCTGGGGATCACGGTTAACAAGCCAGCACTTTTTAATATCAGAGTTTACACTCAGGTTTGAGAAGGTGGATAATAAGCAATAAACAAACAAAAAAACCAAATTCAGATGGTGAAGAATTACTTACTACTAGGTAGTATGGATAGAAGGGAGAAAGTCAGCTGACTTTTTTATTTGAACTCCCTCTCAGATTATATACTGAGCAAACACTTGTAGATTCACTTTATTCACATACGCATTAAAGTTTGCATGTGAATAAAACATGTTGCACATGTTTCAAGGGAAGGTTCCCTATTGAAGCCAGTCATACCTGGGAATGGATCACTGAGGTGACTGACCACTGATTTTATTGGTGAAAAGGTTCCCTTTTGCAGACTTGGGTATTGTTCAGAGTTTGACAAACTTTAATTTCTTATCAGATTCTCAATCTTTAATCAGATCCATTTGGGATACTTGTTAAAAATGCATCCTCCAGATGATTTTGGGGCAGTTGACCTTTGGACCACACAATAAAACACTGTATTATAACACTTTGATAACAATCAAGACATTGAGATAGATAAATAGATGGATAGATAGGTGGGTGAATAGAAAGAAGGATGGACACATGGACATTCACAAGTATTTTAGGCTCTAACTTATTAGCTGAAGTCTCAAGAGAATTCTAATTAAGTGAGCATATGATATAATATACTTGTACGTTCCATGACTCCAGTGTACTGTGCCTATAATTTGTGAAGGTACTACGCTCAATTCAGTCTCCTTCCTCTAATTTTCATGAAGAAAAATTTATTCTTGGGGATGCCAGGATAGCTCAGTGGTTGAGCAGTTGCCTCACCATTACAAGGTCCAGGATTCATTCCCACCCCAGCTCATGCAAACCGATGTGCTAAACTGTGGCCCAAATCTTAACTGCTGGAATGGCTCAGTGGTGAAGGTCATTGCCTCCCATGCAAGAGTCCCCTGGTTTAGTTCCTATCCCACAGAGCCCCACATCCACCTGTGTGGAATGAAACCATGTCACATCTAATGATGTACAACTACAGAGATGCTCTGTCACCCTAACTTTATCTCAAAAACAACAGAACAAAATTTTTTAAGTTTATTTTTTGAGCTCTAGATATAAAAACTAGTGTGAGAATAAATTATCAAAGTAGGCTGTGTAAAATGTATTCTTTTACTCAATTGTCCACTACTTACAACATAAATTACATTTTTTAGAACCACATTTTTTTACAAATAGGTCACTTTTAAGTCTAATCCAATTTTTTTTTTTTTTTAGTACAACGGTATTTAATACAACTGGAAATAAAGATACCTCACATTCTTACAAGACCCAGCAAGAGGTCATCATTCACTAAAACCAGATATTATTACCCCTTAGGGTCAGGCCTGGGAAGACTTTTTCAAAGCAAGGGCTACTTCTTCAACTGTTGCAGTCCACTAGCCATTTACTTTCACTTGCTCAAGTACATATGGTTCCTCAATTGTGAAAAGCCCATTCTCACTTCTAGCAGATATATGTGTGTGTGCAATAATATGTTTGTTTGTTTTCTTCCATTTAGCTTCCTAGACACTAGGCCCTGGCATAATGTGGCATCCACTATGACACTTTTATCTTAATTCAGGAGGTCATCCCAAAACTGCTTGGTGGTCCACTAGCAGACCACTGTCAATGTCTTGCCCAGCCCTGCCTGAGGGTAACTGAGAGACCTTAGGTTGGTTCCACTGATGCCAAGCTTGATGTGCAACCTGAGGGTGGCAGGGCATACAGAAATATTCAATATGTGGCCCTCTTTCAGTCTAGAAATTTCTGAATGCATCAGTATCAGAACTTGGAGGGACCATGGCAGAAATACCTGGGAAGGACAGGGTGAAACCCCAACCCATCTAGTTTCTTGCATGATGAAAAAGAGGACCCAGCCTTTCACTGGCTCAACATGAACGAGCCCAAACATTAGTGGAGGTGTTAGAACCATGGGATTCCTCCAGGAGACACCAAATCAAGACCTGGAATGTCCACCTAGGGCTAATGGCAGACAAGTCTACACTGGAGAGTGGGGGCTGCTTAATAACACACATACACTACCTATGTGAAAAATACTAGTAGTATATGATACCAGTAAATAACAGAATGATGCCCAGAGGCATGTCCCTTCCAAGGGCAAGACATTTAAGGAAAGATTTCTTTGAGTTCCCTAGCCCTTCTTCAGGCTCCTGAGGAGCTGGGTCTTGAGGAAGGAGAGAATAGCCTTGATCCAGAGCCAGATCTTGCACCCCACCCTTTTTTTAAGCAGCTAGAGTTACAGATCTAGCTGTAAATTGGATATGCAATTAAGGGTTTAAATTAAACCACACTAAGTTTTAATTACCAAATGTGACCAAGAAGTTATGGACTACACCCAAGATTTTGTGTAGGAAAGAGTAAAAAGTAGATTCTACATAGCACAATTGAATACAGAGATGTTCTAAAAATACATAGGACTATTTCATTGGGTCTCAATTGAAATTCCTTCAAGATTCCATTGTCATAGAAGCCTTTACTTAAAACAATTGCCATGCTCTCATGGACAAATATTCCAAGAATGTTAATTTCTATTTTTTTTCTCACTTTTTGCATATTTCTGGGATTGCATGATGTAGTTTCACTCATTGATCACCCCATGTTAAATCTTTCACCGAAAGTTCAAAATCAAGTACTTGGTCATTTGCAAGAGACTATCCGGCATTAAAGGCTGGGCCCCCAGAGTGAGGGTATTAGATGACATGCCAAGGCCCTGCATCCAGTTCCCTGGGTTATATTCTAAGGAAAGCACACAGCAGAAATAGTGTCCCAGTCAGACTCAAAGAGCAGTGAATGAGCTCCCATTCTGAGCACATGCTTAAGTCTACTCTTGTTTACATTTAGCCACTCTTATACATACTTAGCTTTACTCAGAATTAAGGTGGTCTTGACTGAATGTAAAATGCTTTGGACAAACCTGTTCAATAAGGCAATCTCAATTGAACATTTGAACAAGGTTATGCAGAATAGTCAATAAAACAGGTTAGCAGTGTACAACTGGAGAAAAGAGACCAACCCTTTCTTTTCATAAGATGACTCTTGCACAAACTTTTGTTTTATTATTACCAAAGCTAAAACAGAAAAATAATACATTTAAAAAATAACATTTGTGTTGCTGCTCTTTGGTTTTAAAAATAAATTGTGAATCTCTAAGCCTAATACTTTTCCATATCAAAGAAATAATTTTTATTTTCCAGGAACCTCCCTGAGGTTTCTTTTGTTTAAATTTATGTCAGCTGTATAACAAACTAATAAAGATATTACACTTCAGTGGATAATGATGTAACTTTTAGAAATAATTTTACAACCTTAAAATAGTTATTCGTCAATCAGCCAAGGTATTTAATCAATGCATGTCATCTCATGTGATCATTATATGACTGCCAAACTGTGTAATGTTAACATACGGGGGGGTGGGGGGGATAAAGAACAAGAAGCATGAATATTCAGGATGGGACCAAATACTTAATGGCAGGTGGCCTTTCAGGTAGATTGGCCAGATTTCGCATAAGTCCACTAATATCTGAAGTCTTCATGGTTGTCAAAGCCTGGAAATCAAGAACTATCATCCCATTAAGAGTCTGAAACCTGAAACAAGCGTTTTTCTTAAAGCACCTGTGCAAAAGTGCTTAATTGTCCATGAGATCTCACTGTCCTGACCTGGCTCCTGGAATTCAAGAAAAGGGTGGAAAGTCAAATCCAATAAGTGAATAACTTTCAGGAACTTCAAACTTCATTATTCCTGATGGCAACCCAACGCTTTTTTCATTGTAAAAAAAAAAAGAGAAAAAAAAAGAAAGAAAGAAAAAGAAAACGGGCTAGGTATTTTGCGTTCAGCTAGCTCTTTCAAAGAGGAGAATGAGAACATGCAGCCCCCTTTACCCTGTTGAGAGCCTCCCATTCTATATCTTGTTGGCTCAGAGAGTCTTTGTTTTGAGTCCAGCCCCTGGTTGAAGGTCAGCTAATGAAAGACAGAATGAGGTTCAAATTCTTTAATTAGTTTTGTCAGTGATTCTCTATGGTTGGCAATAAAAGTAATACTTTCTGGGAGATCAGGTTCTCACACTGGAACTTTGGATAGGATAAAGCCCTTGAAAGGCCAAGATCATTTTCAGCCCATTGTTCTAGCCTGTCTCTGAACTGGGCTTTTTGTTAAAGAGTTTGGAGCCAAAATTTTTATGTCTTCCCAACGATAATGGCTCACAGGCACCAATAAGAATGACTATTTCGGATATTAATGCACAGAGATATGCTATCTTAGAAGGGTTTCATAGAACTGTGTACTCATGAATCAACTGAGAGAAAACCATTGTTTGTTTGGGAATGTTGTAAATGAACATTATAGACTGAGAACCAGATTTCCCAGAATCCTAAGAGGTCTAGTCCTCTAAAGTGAAAAAAACTAAAAAAAAAAATGAGGGCAGCTCATTGAGGATGCTGAAACATACTGAGAAGCCAATATTAAAGCTGAGGGGGGGGCAGGGGGGACAACTAAAACCTTTCACAGACACATTTTTGGAATGACCATGCCCTTTTACACCAGCAAATTGTAGTCTCTAATCTTTATGTAAGTCATTTTAAGATTGACCACCTAGCTGGGTAAGAAGGCAATAACCTTAAAATTATGTAACTTCATTGATATGGTCATGTAAAAAAAATGGGCCATTGCAAACTCAGAAAAAAACCAAAAAGGAGAAGTGACCATGTTCTTTCCAGCTTGTGTAGCAGCTGGAGCATGTCTGAAAGGACCACACCCTCAGTGAATCATCACCCTCCACCTTCCTTGGAGAATACCCACTTCCATTAGGACAGAGGTTTCACAAGGAGACACCTCTTCCCTCTCCTCTGTGTGGGGGCCTGGGGCAGGCAGAAAGCATCAAATCTTATATTGATATCTAATTTTATGACTCTTAGGCAGCCTGATTTTCCTCTATGGGTCCATATCAGGTCCAGAACACACATTCAGTTGAGAGGAAAACCTTTGCTTTCTAAAGGTTACTAAATTTCTTCCTTCGAACTTTACTGTCCAAGAAAAAAAAAATTAAGTATTTCCTTACGGGTATTATTTCTCTGATTTTAGGCACCAGATGACTGTCAAAATCACTCTGAGTCCACAGCATGTTCACCAACTGAGAAACTCAAACATCAGACAGAAAACAGGATCAAAGGGGAAACATAGAAAGTAAGCATTTGTTTACCACTTTTTGAGCAAAGCTTATCAATATCTGTTTCTCCAACTGCAGATACATAGTTTGTGGTATAAGTCAGGGCCAAGTCCATTGGTATCACCAAAGTCAAATCATCTCAAAGTGAACTTGCCAGCTATATCTTTGGAGCTTTCTTCCCAGTGAAAGGGATTAGGCACTTGTTTTAGTCAGTAGAATATTAAGGTCTAAGTGATTTCTTTTTCCAGGGTAATGCACTACACACATAATTTCTAGAATGTTTCAACTGTATAGTAACTTTTCCATGTTTTTATATGACTCTTAATTTCAAACCCTGGGAAAATGTTTCCAGACCTCAGGGAGGACAGGAGTTGCAGCTCCTTAATGTACCTGGCAACTATCCTCTTCCATACCTGCCTGCTAGGCATCTGGTTATACCTGCCTTGGTCACTTTCTGACCCCATGGTATTTATGACTTTGCCCATAATGCCGGCCTTTGCTGATGTTTGCACATCAGGCTGGCCTTTGCTGATGTTTGCACATCAGGCGGACCTCTTGGTTGCATGAGTTACCTCTCAGTGCCCTGATTCTACGGCAGGGTTTGAATTTCTCATGCTGGGTCCTTTAAATTATTTCTTCTGCCCACCCTGCTTAGGATTGCTCAAAACATAGCAAATAACAACAATAAGCCTGTCTTAACTTTGCCAAAAGAAACTGCCTGGGACTTTTCAGAAGCCACATTCAATTTATGAAAAATGAAATGGATCTTCTCAACCAACCATGACAATAAGCACTGGCCTACATATTCAAGGCCTGAAAGAAGTTGAGGCAATGGGCCTAATGAGGAGCAGTCAGGGAATCTAATGAGATTCAGACAGGCCTAATGAGACATTTAACATGCTCTGCCTCTCCCTCCTCTTTTGTTCACTTTTCATGTTGAATCTGTGTTTGGGGAGCTCAGTTGTACTGGCTACAAGCAGATACATATGGCCTTAGTGGGGCAATCCAGGAAACAATAGAAAGACATGAAGATAGCCAGGGATTGGAAGGGGAGAACCTGAAAAATGTACCGTATTTTCCGGCGTATAAGACGACCCCCTAATTTTACAGTTAAAACATAGGTTTAGGCCTATATTCGCTGTATAAGACTACAGCCTCGGAAGTGGGGGGTAGTCTTATACAGAGAATATAAGCCTAAACCTATGTTTTAACTGTAAAATTAGGGGGTCGTCTTATACGCCCGGTCGTCTTATACACCGGAAAATACATACCCAAAGGCTGTGGTAAGTGGCAGGTGGTTTGGTTTTTTTTTTGTTGTTTGTTTGTTTGTTTTTACTTACATATTAATTATATCTTTGTATTCTTCAGAATAGCTTTTAGTTATATAGAGCAGGGGTGGCCAACAAGTCTATCGCGGTCGACTGGTCGATCGCGAGGCCGATTTTGGTTGATCGTCGATTGCTCGCAATGTCTGTGGTGGAATTCCGTGTACCATGGACTTTGAAGCAATTGTAGAAGACAAAACTTTCTAGCAATAGTTTAATACATTCTGGGAATTTTCCAAAGTCATAAATTCCTAGAATTCTGACAGCCTGACACTGTGATCTCCACCCACCCAGACAATACATTTTGACTTATGTGTTATACTTGTCACTGGACGCAACACGTGAACGCCACAGTTATGACTCGACTCATCGAAGAACACAGTCAGTTAGCTTGAATATTTGGTAGTGTCATACGGAGCTTCTTTTCCTTTGTATTAACAGTATTATTATCAATCAATATTATTTATCCTCGGTGACCACGTTGAGTTTCAATTTTTCTTCTGTTTAAAATGTCAGTACCTTTTCTTTGTTTTAAATTAAATTGCTTTTCTTACCTATCTATTTACTTGATAAGTGAGCATTCTCGGCAACAGATCTCTAAACTGCGGTCATTACACTGAGAGAAAA
>PVKE010041244.1:0-14259 GCA_004027555.1 Craseonycteris thonglongyai | reverse complement strand
CTTGTAACCTTACCAAAACTTTGACAGAGACAAGTGCACAGTGTGGGGAAAAGGAGCGGATGGAAGTGGTAAATAACGTAATGGGTGGGCCACACACAGACTAAAACAAGTGTCAGATTCTGACTTAAATCCTGCCACCAGATGCAGCTGTACAATTGAAGTACATCAACTCACTTGCCACTATAAAGCCTGCCTCCAGGTGTAGCTTGTCATTTGCCACTCACTAATAGGGTTTTGATATGGATATGCAAGGAATTGATTTATTATGGTCTCTGTGCAGTCAAATTCCCTGTTAATGATAATTTGCATTTGCAGGCAGTTCCTGGTGCTGTCACATTGCCTCAGCTCCACCTCAGATCATCAGGCATTAGAGTCTTCTAAGGAGCACAAAACCTAGATTCCTCACATGCTGTTCACAATAGGGTTTGCGTTCCTATGAGAATCTAATGCCACCACTGATCTGATAGGAGGCAGAACTCAGGCAATAATGCAAACAATGGGGAGCTGCTATAAACACAGATGAAGTTTTGCTTGCTCTCCTGCCACTCACTCCCTGCTAGCATCCCAGTTCCTAAGAGGACACAGACCAGTGACAGTTCATGGTCTGATGGTTGAGAACCCCTGATCTAAAAGGCCCCTTTTATTAAAGTTTCATGTCAGTGAGAAAGGCCAGGAAAACACTGAGGGCCCTGTTCAGTTCTGGAATAGAATTTATTAGATTTAAATCTTTGCATGCTTGTAACTTGAATTGTGAACGTTTCCTAGCAACTTCACTCTCCCAGATGTTATTCATTTCCTCTTCTGGCTGAATGTTAAGGTAAGTATTTGCTGGCTTTAGAATGGGCTTTCAGGAAGACAGTACATCCTGCCAACCCTTCATTAGAGATTTACTAAAAGTTAAGAAAGTATACTTATGGGGAAGTCGGGATGGCTCAGTGGGTTAGGCGCTCACTTTGCATCGCCGGGGACCGAGGATCAAATCCCGGCCCCGGCCCGTGCGGAACCATGTGCTGAACTGGGAGCTCCCCCAGTTCAGTTCTCTCTCTGTATCTCTCTCTCACTCTCTCTCTCTCTGTCAAAAACAAAAATAAATAAAAATATATTAAAAAAAAAAGAAAGTATACTTATACTTAACTTGATTCCATCTCTTTCTTTCCATTAATATTTCTCCATCATTTCTCCTCAGACATAGTGATTTCTGAGAGTGAGGGTGGTTTTCGAGGCAGATGCATCCACCTGAAGACCTGCAAACTAGGATGGAGACAACCACCACCCAGATAAATCTTAAGTGATGGGTGTCACAGGGCCCCACTGAGGCTTTCCTATACACTACCATATGTAGCACAGTGCTTGTACTTAACAGTCACTCAATCTCCTCAGCATAAAAAACAGAAAAGGTAGGTTCTGATCACAGTTTGGCCACCACTCACTCTGTTGCCTGTTTAATCCACGTAATTTCTTTGGCCATTTAATCACACTTTCCTCTATTGTCTAAGTGTTTGAACTCAATCAGTGTTTCTCAAAATGTGTTACATGGAGTCCTTGGGTTCAGAAAAGCTATCTCAGAGTGGGTAAGGAAGAGATTGGGTGGGCAGGATATCCTGCATTTCACCCCACACCAATCAGAGTGACTCCAATTTTCTCTGTTTTAGACCACGGGTTTTTGCGTGGAACTTTGTTTGAACAAGAGGCTCTAGGGCTAAAAAATTACATGAAACATTGGACTAGAAAATCTCCATGGTCACTTTCAGCTATAACAGTCTAAAAGCCTAGGTTCTTTCAGGGTTTCCAAAATGGGCCTGTTTTATAATGAAAGAGTATGTTATACTCTAAAAATAGTAGCTCAAATGAGAACTCTCAAAGAGCACAGCGGTGGCAGGCCTGTAGGATTACCTCTAAGCTGGTAACACCCAAAAAGTAATAATAGCTAAAACATCCTGTATGCCAGCGACTGTTGTAAGTCTTTTATATGTATTGTCTCATGTAATTCTCCCAACTCTATGAAGTAGGGATCATTAACTCTGTTTTACAGATGAGGAAACTGCAGAACAGAAAAATGAAATAACTTGTATAATTTTGTCAGTTTGACTGCGATGACAAATTACCATAGACTGGGTGGTTTAAAGAACAAACATTTATTTCCCATAATTCTAGAGGCTGAGAAGCTCAAAATCAAGGTATCAGCAGATTTGGTGTCTGGTGAGAACATGCATCCTGATTCAGGTCAGTAGGAAAGAAGAGTTTCTAACAATAAGACCTTAAAAAGTAGTAACTCACAGTGACTTGCTCTGAGTCATTGGACTTATCCAGATAATGTGGAATGAGTTTCAGCATTCAAGAAAAGTTAGATAAGATGACCTCTAAGCACTCTTTCAACTTGGATCTCACAGCTTTCTGATATTCTTTGTGCCTCAATAGTTGTGAGAGAAAGGAATCTACAGCTAATGAAAATACAAAGGACAGGGATATTATAAAAGGAAAGGGATCATAAGATGAGGAATGCAGGCAGCCTGTATAAACTAGAAAAAGCAAGGAAATGAATTCTCCCCTAGAGCCTCCAGATGGAATGCAGCCCTGCTGACACCTTGATCTCAGGGTGTTCTACCTCCAGAACTATAAAATAACAAATCTGTGTTGTTTTAAGCCAAGTTTATGATAATCTGTTAAAGCAGCAGTAGAAAACTAATACACTAATATTGACTATACTCCCCTTCACCTTTTTTTACCCATCTCTTCACCACCCTCCCCTGTGGCAACCATCAGCTTGTTTTTTGTTTCTGTGAGCTTGTCTTTATTTTGCTGTTCATTTGTCTGCTTGTTTTTCAATTCCACATATAAGTGAAATAGTCAAAAATAGTGTGGTAACTTTACATGATGACATATGGTTAATAGATTGATATGATGATCACATAATAAGATATATAAATGTTGAATAACTAAAACAATAAGCTAATATATATATATATATGTATATATATAATTAATGTACTATATAAATGAATATAATACTGTATGCCAACTATACCTTAATAAAAATGTTAATTAAAAAAAAAGAAAACTGATAACAACCCCTGTATGAAAGTCTAACAGGTTTTAGAGAAGAAGAGGTAGATCTGTGAGCATTTTGTCCCTGAAGTTGACATTTGTAAGATTTTGATGGGAAATGTAGTTTGTTGATTTTGTTTTTGGTTGGTTTGTTTGCTTCCTTTGGCACAAAAAGTCCCAGAATAAGAGCACATGCCAGTTTTCTTTTCTTTTTTTATATATATTTTTATTTATTTATTTTTGACAGAGAGAGACAGAGAGAGACAGAGAGAGAACTGAACTGGGGGAGCTCCCAGTTCAGTATACGGTTCTGCACGGGCCAGGGCCAGGATTCGATCCTCCGTCCCCGGCGCTGCAAGGCGAGCGCTCAAGCCATCCCGGCTTCCCCAGATGCCAGTTTTCAATTGTCTCAGGACTTAGGTTTCTCATCTAGCACTCTAGAAATGTGCAAGTCTGGATAATGGTTGTGGGGCTGTTTGAGCCCTGGCTCTATGTTATAGGCCCTCTCCACTCTTCCATCGCTTTCACCACTCAAATTCCAGGAAGTCTACCTAGAACCACCTTCATCTGATACCTTCTTTCCAATTCAGCAGCTGCTCAATTACTCATACCCTCAATTTGCAGTATGGGTGAACTATTTTTCATACTTGCTAACATCTTGCTTTGTAAGCATGTATCTAGCCATTAACTCATTTAATCAATAAGCTTTGCTCCTCTCCATCCATGTTAGCTACCTTGTTTTTCTTCAGGTATAGTCCTATTCTGGGGCCTTTACACTGGCTATTTTCTCTGTTAGGAACTTTCTTTCATCTGATATCCAGATGGCTGACTCTCTCACTTCATCCAAGTCTTTGATTACCTATTACTTTTTTAAGGTTTATTTTATTGTTTTTGGCAGACAGATAGAAAGACAGAGACAGAGAGAGACAGGAAGAAGTGGGAGGCCCCAGAGCAGTCTTCGTAGTTGTACATCATCCGTTTTCCACATGGTTTTGTTTCACACAGGTGGAGGGGGCCACACAGGGCAGGAATGGGGCTCCCCCATGGAAAGCAGGCCCTCTTGAGCCAGGGGCCAAACTGAGGGGCAAGAACCAAACTGGGGGCCTCCCACATGGGAAGCACGCCTCAGTTCAGCATATGGGTCTTCCCTGGCCAGGGCTAGGATTTGATTCTCAGTCCCCAGGGTTACAAAGCGAGTGCTAAAACCACTGAGCCATCCTGGCTTCCCCACCTGTTACTTTCTTAATGAGGCTTACCCTGACTACCCAATTTAATAATGAAACACACACACACACACACACACACACACACACACTTTCAAACTCCCTTTTCCTGCTCCTTTTCACAGCACTTATCTCCTCTTAAAATTAAGTATAGTTTATTTATTGTATTATTTTGTTTAGGATATGCCTTCTCTCATTAAAATGGTAACAACGCAAAGTACAGGGATTTGTGTCTTTTAAGTTTGCTGATATATTCTGAGCACCAAGAACAGTGCCTGGTACATAGCAGATACTCAGTAACTATTGTTGAATAAGTAAATTTATTATCTTCTCTGTACTAATGTTAAGCAAGATCCTGAGGTAGGGCTATAAAAGAATAAGACATAGTGTGATTTAGAATCTGCCTGCCAAGTATTAAACATATATTTGGTTTTATTTTTTTAATTAATTATTAAATTTATTGGGGTGACATTGGTTGGTAAAAATTACATAGTTTCCTTGTGTGCTCACCACCTACTGATTTAATTTGATTACCGTAGCTGAACTATAAACACCTGGGGGCACAAACACTATTACTTTCCTCTAAACCGGGGGTGGCGAACCTGTGGCACGCATGCCCAAAGTGGCACAGGGAGCAATTATTTCGGCATGCAGAGCTGTGAATACCATTTAAAAAATTATTGTTTATGCTCTTATAGACATAAAAATAATTGATACCTCTATCTCACTCGATGGGTTGGCACACGAGTTGAGCGAGTATACTCTTATTTCATAAACTTTGGCACTCAATCGCCAAAAGGTTTGCCACCCCTGCAAACCCTTGGTGCTCAGTTCCTTTCTCTCCCTCCCCCTGACCTCAATTGCTGTTCTAGTGGTTGCCCATTCTCTCCAAGTTTCCTCTACTCCAGCAGTCCCCACACATTTTAGCACCAGGGGCTAGTTTCGTGGAAGACAATTTTTCCATGGACTGGGGTGGGGAGGACGGTTTCAGGATGATTCAAGTGCATTACATTTATTATGTACTTTATTTCTATTATTATTACATTGTAAAATATAATGAAGAAATTATACAACTCTCTTGCCACTATAAAGCCTGCCACCAGATGCAGCTTAATTGTCACTTACTACTCACTGATAGGGTTTTGATATGAATCTGCAAGCAACTGATTTATTATGGTCTCTATGCAGTCAAATCTCTCTGCTAAGGTTAATCTGTATTTGCAACCACTCCCTAGCACTAACATCACTGCCTCAGCCCCACCTCAGATCATCAGGCATTAGATTCTCATAAGGAGCATGCAACCTAAATCCCTCTCATGCACAATTCACAATAGGGTACATGCTCCTATGAGAATTTAATGACAGAAGGTAGAGCTCAGGCTGTAATGTGAGTGATAGGGAGCAGCTGTAAATACAGATGAATCTTCACTTGCTCATCCACCACTCAACCCTCCTGATATATGGCCTGGTTCCTAACAGAAGTTGGGGACCCCTGCTCTACTCAGTAGAAAGGGATGGTTGAGGTACTTACAAATACATATAGTGTTGTAATGCTTTGGAAAAAACACAGAAGATGCTCAGAGCAATCGTTTTGGAGGGTTTTCAAACATATTTTTAGAAACACCTCAAATAACTCCAAAACTTAAAAGAAAAAAAAGTTCATGTGTGCCTTACATTAAACCAAATTAATGAGAACTCAAAAACTTATGCAAGGGAACAGAATATACCACCCCAAAATGAATCACGTTGGCATGTGGACTGTTTTGAGCCAAAAGCAATCAAGACCCAGCATCGAATGCCAGTATAACTCAATAGGTTCAGTGCTTGCCTTGCAACTGCAAGGTTCTGAGACCTAATCCTGGCCCCAACCCCAGCCTGTGCAAACCCATATGTTGAAGTGCAAGGCAACTGGTAACTGCCAAGCCCCATGCTGAAGGTTCTCGCCTCCCACGTGGGAGGCCCCCAGATCAGTTCCTCCCCTCTCAGCCCCAAATCCACATGTGTGGAATGAAACCATGACACAACTAATGATGTACATCTATAGAGATTGCTCTGAGCCCTCCCTCTTCTCTCTCCCTCTCTCTCTCTCATCTTCTCTCAAACAATAAAATAAATCTTTTAAAAAAAAAGAGACCCAGCAGACTCAGAAAAAGCTTTTTACCTTTACCTTAAGTGCTTAAAATAATCTAGATAGGGGGCTTATCTCAGGAAGAGAGCTATTACTGTAGATAACTTTTTTTTTAAAGATTTATTTTGATTGTTTTTTGACTGAGACAGAGAGATACAGAGAGAAGGGGGAGGGATCAGAGCAGTCTCCATAGTTGATAGCATTAGTTTTCCATATACTTTCACTCCACAGGTGGGCGCGGGGCTGCGCAGGGAAGGAACTGGGTCAGGAGCCTCCTGCACAGGCCCGGGCAAGAACTAAACTGGGGGCACACCCCAGTTCAGCATACGGTCTGCACAGGTCAGTGCCAGGATTCTATCCTCAGTCCCCAGGGCTGCAAAGTGAGCACCCATTCTGCTGAGCTATCCCAGCTTCCCCTATAGATAACTTTGTATCAGAAAGACTTATCTGCATAACATGGCAAATGTTTAGCAAACATTTGTTCTTCTCATCAAACTCTAAATTGTCATCCTCCTCTTTGAAGCCCCAGACTTCTACTCATTTCTCCTTAGTTTAGGATGGCATGCATATAAGCCTCAATTGCCTGACTTCCTATGGATTTCATGTTTTAAGGGTTCCCTACTATGAAACTGTATTTTTCTCTTGTTAATTTCCCTTATGTCAATTTTATTATTAAGCCCATGAAATAACCTAGAAGGGAGGAAGGAAAAACTTTTCCACCCTACACTTATAAAAATAGATTTGATCTGGGTGTGACTATTTCCATTTCAAAGGATGCCTCACTTCACAGAAAGAATTTACCACAAGGTTATTTAAAATAGTTTGCTCAATTGAAAATATTGAATCTAAATGTCACAAAATGAAGGATTAAGTACATATTACATTCATACACTGAACTACTAAATAGTCATTAAAAAATTATTCTCTTGCTGATGCTGGGATAGCTCAACAGGTTGGGAGCTTGCCTTGTAATTGAGAGGTCCGGGGATCCAAACCTGGTCCTGGCCCATGCAAACCTGTATGTGGAATTGGCCTCCCATGTAGAAGGCCCACATTTCAGTTCCCACCCTGTGCGGCCCCACATCCAACTGTGTGGAATGAAACTATGTCAAAATTAATGATGTACAACTATGGAGACTACTCTGGGCCCTCCACTTCTTTCTTTCTGTCTCTGTCTCTCTCAAACAATAAAATTATTTTTTTTAAAGTTATGCTCTTAGCACAGTGGGGAAATGCTAACATCATAATGAGGGAAGAGAAGTTGGAAACACTGTCAAGAATGTAGAGAAGGGAAGCCGGGATCGCTCAGAGGGTTAAGCGCTCACTTTGCAGCGCCAGGGACCAAGGATCGAATCCCAGTCCCAGCCCATGTGGACCCATATGCTGAACTGGGGAGTTCCCCCAGTTCAGTTCTCTCTCTGTCTCTGTATATCTCTCTCTCTCTCTCTCTGTCAAAATCAATAAAAAAAACCCCCCGACCATTAAAAAAAAAACAACCCACAAAAAAACAGAAAAGTATGTAGAGAAAAGGGAACACTTATACACTGTTGGTGGGATTGTAAATTGGTGTAGCCACTATGAAAAATGATATGAAAATTCCTCAAAAAACTAAACACATAACTATCATAAAACCCAGCAATACAACTTTTGGGTATTTATCCAAAGAAAACGAAAACACAAATTCTAAAAGACACATGCACCGTTATGTTCATTGCAGCATTACTTACAATAGCCAAGATATGGAAGCAACCTAGGGGCCCATCCACAGAAAAATGAATAAAGAGGTGATATATATATATATATAACAAGATATTACTTGGCTATAAAAAGGAATGAAATTTTACCATTTGTGGCAACATGGATGGACCTAGAGAGTATGATATAATACTAAGTGTAATGAGTCAAACTGAGACAAATACTATGATTTCATTTATACGTGGAATCTAAAAAACAAACAAAACAAAACAAAACAGAAATAGACCCATAGATACAGGGAACAGCTGATGGTTGCTAAAGAAGAAGGGGTGAGAGATGGGTGAAAAGGAAAAATATATTAATATAAAGGAATAGGAAACAAAATTGTACATTTGCAATGTCTTTTTTTAATCCATAATAAAAAGACAGGAATGCAAGACACCAAATTATTCACAGAGATAGTTTCCAAGTGTTGAGATTGTAAATAATTTTGCTTTTGTCTTTTGAATTGTTTCATTGTCCACACTTTCTAAAATGAATTTGTATTATTTTTATTATAAAGATTAAAATAAACTTTTAAAAACAGAAGTCAAGGTGTGAGTTATAAAAATTCAATTTGTACATAATTTTTTAACTTTAAAAAATTTATTTTTCTATTACCATTGACATACAATGTTATATTAGTTTTATGAGTGAAAAACAACAGAATGGTTAGACATTTATATACTTCAGAACCTGATAACCTGAATACATCTATTACTTATCTGATATTGTACATAGTTATTACAATATTATTGACTATAATTCCCTATGCTGTACTTTACCATGACTGTTTTGTTTTTTTTTCAATTATAGATGACACTTAATATTATTTTATATTAGTTTCAAGTGCACAGCATAGTAGTGAGACATTTATATGGTTTATGAAGTGATCCTCTGGTAAATCTAGTACCTACCTGACACTATAGTTTTTACAATATTATTGGTGATATTCTCCATACTGCACTCCACATTGCTGTGACTATTTTGTAACTACCATATCACACATCTTACCTTTCTCACCCAGCCCCCACCCCTCTCATCTAGTAATCATCAGTTAGTTCTCTGTTATCTATGAGTTGGTTTCTGTTTTGTTTGTTCATTTACTTTGTTCTTTATATTCAACATATAAATGAGATTGTATGGTATGTGTAAAACTTTTCATAATTGTCACTATCAGGGTGTAACTGTGGGGGAAGAAGAAAAAATTCCAGTACAACTGTTATTGGTAGGAAAAAATGACCCCTCTTTAAACAGCCTCTCTTGAAACCCCCTAAAATTTGTGCTGCCTTTTTCAGCTTCTAGTCTAACCATTCTTTCTAATCAAGAATAGATGGTGGGGAATCTGGGATGGCTCAGTGGGTTGAGCGCTCACTTTGCAGGGCCGGGGACCGAGGATCAAATCCCAGCCCTGGCCGGTGCGGACCCATATGCTGAACTGGGGAGTTCCCCCAGTTCAGTTCTCTCTCTGTCTCTGTATCTCTCTCTCCCTCTCTCTCTCTGTCAAAAACAATAATAAATAAATAAATAAATAAATAAATAAATAAATAAATAAATAAATAAAAGAATAGATGGGATTTAGACTGGAATGTCCCCTGCTCACTGTACTAGCTGATTGCTTTGAAACTGGAATCCCTCCTCTCCTTGGTAACTGTATTAACTATCTTTTCCAGGTCATTCTGAAACTAGCTTCTGAACAAATAATGTCCTAGGAATAACCAATTAAGCCAGAGGGCAGGCCAAAGACCCCAAGGGGTTAAGATGAGTTTCTCTCACAAGATCTTCCTATATCTATGGTTCTAGGTCGTGGGTGGTGAACCTATGGCACGCGTGCCCAAAGTGGCATGCGGAGCAATTATTTCAGCACGCAGAGCTGGGAGGGCGTTAAGGGCAATTTCACGGTGAGTTTAGATTACAGGGTCCATATAACAACGAAGTTGCAGATGGGAAGACAAAGAAGAGCGCTGTATACATTTTTTAATTATAAGGAGCACTTTTCTGTTGTATTACTTGCTTTGGTTGATGCCAACTGTAAATTTATATCAATAGATAGATGTATCTTTGTTTACAAAACATGATGGGCATCCAGTTCTGGAGTTTCATTGCATTATACATCAGGAAACTTTGTGCACAAAATCGGGCTTAAAGAACTCAAAGAAGTTATGAAAACTGTAACCAGATTGGTTAATTTTATTTCAGTGTGTCCGTTGAAAAAAAGACAATTCCAAAATCTACTGAGTGAGGTAAATTCAGTATACAAAGGATTACTCATGTACAACAATGTTCGCTGGCTTAGCAGAGGTTGCGTTCTTCAAAAATTTGTTGAATGTTTTGAGGAAATTCGTATGTTCATGATGGATGAGAAACTGTCATTTCAAGAATTGTATGACTTCTTGTGGACCTGCAGATTAATGTTTTTTACAGATTTTTCACAGCAGTTAAATGATTTAAATATAAAATTACAAGGACGTGGAAAAACGGTTGATGTTATGTTTGATCTCATAAGAGCTTTTTAAATCAAATTAGGAGTATTTAAACATGATATCAACACTGGCAAGTTTAAATATTTTCCGAATCTCCAAAAATATCTAACTAATCTTGGAGATCAAATACCAGATGTTCACAGATTCCAGATACAATTCTTATCAGTTATTGATTCGACCCTAGAACAGTTCTCTTTAAGATTTACTCGGTTCAGGTCATTCGAAGAAACAGGAAAATTCATAAAATATGCAGACAAGGTAAAACTAAATGAACTGAAGTTGAATATGTTCCAATGGATTAATTTGTATGATTTTGAAATGCAGTTGATTGACTTACAGAGTAGCTGTATTTGGAGGCAAAAATTTATTGATTTGAGACATGAATTAGAAAGTATTGAAAGAGCTAGGTTAGCTGGGTCAATGCTGAACAATGCAGAAAATGAAGTTCTGAAAACATGGAATTCCTTGCCTGAAAATTTTCAGTGTCTGAAAAATGTAGCAGTGGCAATACTCTCGATATTTTCCTCTCTTACTCATGTGAATCATTATTTTCAATTATGAACCTAGTCAAGTCCGATTTTAGGAGTAATAATTTAACTGATGCCTCAAGTGCAGCTTGTGTAATGTTAAAAACAACAAAATATAAACCTGATGTGATTCATCTGTCTTCTTCTGCACAACAGAAATAACATTAACAATGACAGAGGATTCTTTAATTTTCATGGGTACTCTGTTCATTTGACAAGTAATGTTTATTGTTATAATTTAATTCTGTCACTTTTTTTCCTTTTTGTTTCATATAAATTATAATTTTCTTATAATATCATGTTATTCTACACCAAATAAAAATGTAATAAATGACTGATAGAGATTTTCTATGGTATTTAATTTATATAATTACCTTTGTTATGCACTCTAATAAAATATTTAAACTTCAAAACAAATAATTGTGGGAAAACCGGGATGGCTCAGTGGGTTAAGCGCTTGCTTTGGAACCCCGGGGACTGAGGATCGAATCCCGGCTCCGGCCCAGGTGGACTCACATGCTGAGCTGGGGAGTTCCCACAGTTCAGTTCTCTAGCTGTCTCTGTCTCTGTATCTCTCTCTCTTTCTGTCAAAAATATAATAAAATAAAAATAAATATGCACTGAAGATAAAAGAATTACTCTCTATAAAAAAAATTTTTTTAAAAAACACAAATAATTGTGACTACCATTTTAAAAATTATTGTTTTTTGTTATAAAAACATCCTATGCCTCTTATAGACATAAAAATAATCGATACCTCTATCTCACTCGATGGATTGGCATGCGAGTCGAGTGAGTATACTCTTATTTCATAAACTTTGGCACTCAATCGCCAAAAGGTTCGCCACCCCTATTCTAGGATCTGTTTTACAAACTAATACTTTTAATGGTATTAATCAAATCTATCTATCCTGGCTTGGGGGTCACTGGAAAATGGCTCATACCCCAGCGAGAGTTCCAATCTACCTCATTTGAAGAATTGAACAAGACCTGCTGGATGAACCCTGAAACCCTTCCCCTTTTGGCCTAGTTAGAGTGAGAGCTCCGTAACTTCCCAATAGGCAGGGACAATGACCACACTCAGCAGGAAGTAGATAGGAAAAAGACATTCAGCCCCGCAACTTCCTATAGAGATTTAAGGGATCACATCTCTCAAGGGAAAGCCAAGTAGACAGCTAGAATAGAGGGATCTCGACCCCTACCATAGAGCCAACCTTGCCAGGATAGTTAGCTCTCAAGAGACCCCACTCCAGATTAAGCAACCATAAGGGAGATAAGAGGAAAAGATAACTAATACAAAAAAGTTTTAGAGTACAGAAATGCCCAATGATTTGGGCCAGTTACTAGCGCCTGCATTGTAAGAGTCCTAATGACCTTTTCACATGGGCTCATTATATCATCGTAATATCATACATATGCCTGGAAGTTCATTAATACCATTATAACAGGGGAAGCTGAGATGGCTCAGTGGATTAAGCACTCGCTTTGCAGCCCCAGATCCAGAGGATCGAATCCCAGCCCGGGCTCATGTGGACCCATATGCTGAACTGGGGTGTACCCCCAGTTCAGTTCTTCCCAGGGCTTATGTGGAGGCTCCCGGCCCAGTTCCTGCCCTGTGCAGCCCTGAGTCCACCTGTGGAGTGAAACTATATGAAAAACTAATGCTGTCAACTATGGAGACTGCTCTGGGCCCTCCCCATCCTCTCTTTGTCTCTGTCTGTCTCTCTCTCTGTCAAAAAACAATAAAAATAAATCTCTAGGGGAAGCCGGGATGGCTCAGTGGGTTAAGTGTTTGCTTTGCAGCCCTGGGGACTAAGGATCAAATCCCGGCCCAGGCCAGTGTGGACCCATATGCTGAACTTGGGAGTGGCCCAATTTGGTTCTCACAGGGGTGAGACCCCAGCCCAGTTCCTGGCCTGTGCAGCCCTGCACCCACCTGTGGAGTAAAACTATGTGGAAAAACCAATGATGTACAACTACGGAGACTGTTCGGGGCCCTCCCCCTTCTCTCTGTCTCTGTATCTCTCTGTCTGTCAAAAACAATAAAAATAAATCTTAAAAAAAATACCATTATAACAAACTGAGTTCTGGGAAGAAACATGTGCAGTTTAAAAAATGATGTAGGGAAAGCTGGGATGGCTCAGTGGGTTAAGCACTCGCTTTGAGGCCCCGGGGACCAAGGATCGAGTCTTGGCCCAGCCCATGCGGACCCACATGCTGAACTGGGGAGTGCCCCCAGTTCAGTTCTTGCCGGGACCTATGTGGCAGGCTCCCGGCCCAGTTCCTGCCCTGCACAGCCCTGTGCCCACCTGTGGAGTGAAACTGTATGGAAAGCTAATGTCAACTATGGAGACTGCTCTGGGCCCTCCCCCTTCTCTCTGTCTCTCTCTGTCTCTGTTTTTCTCTGTCAAAAATAAATAAAATAAATCTTAAAAAGTGATGTAATTCGGACATTGTCAATCAAGACTGTCAATCAAAAGACCCCACACCCAAATGGGTGTTCTCTTTTCTGAAGAAAAATGGATTAAAACAGCACAGCTCCTTGTAATCAATGCCTTTTGAGCCACCCTTTCTTGCTCTAGTCCTGCTTCCATCTCTTGGAGGGTACTTTCTATTTTACTCTCAATAAACTTCTTTCGGATGGCTCAGTGGGTTAAGCGCTCACTTTGCAGCACCGGGGACCAAGGATTGAATCCCGGTCCCGGCCCGTGCGGAACCATATGCTGAACTGGGGTGTGCCCCCAGTTCAGTCCTCTCTCTGTATCTGTCTCTCTCTCTCTCTCTCTCTCTCTCTCTCTCTCTCTCTGTCAAAAATAAATAAATAAATAAATATTTTGAAAAATAAATAAATAAATAAACTTCTTTCAACACTGTATTTCGGTGTCTCACTCAATTCTTTGTTCAGGACACCAAGGACCTGGACACAGCAACAAGGAGGACTCCATTTCCTGGTAACATTATCAGTTCTTTATCTAATTATTTCATTTGCTTAATAATGGGTCTATAATAAGGTGACCAGATTTTAACATTGGTAAAGCTGGACACCATTGACCGGGGGGGAGGGGGTTCTTGATTAAAAATTTGGTCTATCTCCTGCCGTTCCCTAGCTTGTCGTGCAT
>PVKE010041243.1:0-14259 GCA_004027555.1 Craseonycteris thonglongyai | reverse complement strand
TTAGCAAAAAGTAAGTCATATTATTCTTTCATGATAAATTTTCCTGGCCCAAAAAAAAAACACGAAAGTGAAATATTGAAATCAAATTATCAGCCATACTGTGCATTTTTATAACAACTTTTTCATATTTACGAACAAATAGTACAACTTATACATTGCAGTTGATAAAAAAATTAAATTGCATTTTAAGTTAGTAAAACTCTATCTTGAAAAAGTGTCGGAAAATCGAGTTTTTTAGGTACCGCATGTATGGAATGCTGCTATCAAAAGTTGGGTCTGGAAATTTATTTTCTTCATGAGCCTATATCTCGAAAACTTAATAAGTGATTTAAAAAATAGTTTTGAACATATATTTTACTTATCGACCCCATACCTCGCTGGAATGCACCTTATACTGAAACACAGTGTATAAACATAGTATGCATTTCACACCCCTTCTTCCCCCTTAGACTACGCCTACGACAACAGGTCGATCACGACACACTTTTAAGATAAAAAGTAGATCTTATATACAGAAAAGTTGGCCACCCCTGCCCTAAACAAAGACGTGCATCTGAAAAAATAAACAAATAAATAAATGAAGGGCTAAATGGTGGAGGCTTAAGGTAGTCCTCCATGTTTCCAAAGCTTCCCATACTTCACCATCACAATTCTTATTACTGTATATTGTAAATGCCTGTATTATAAGCTCCATAAGGGCTTTGTTTATAGCTGGAAGATTGCAGAGACCATACCAAGCATTCAATAAATATTTCCTGAATACTGCCTGAATCCTCCAGAGAATTATAAGCTTCACGAGAGCAGGAATTTCGAGTGTCTCAGTCACCAATTCATCATTGCAATTAGTATACAGAGTGTGATTCAAAGAAGCTAAATACTTAATGAACATGTTTACAAGTACGAGCAAGAAACATGTACAAAAAAGCCACCTGAGTCTCAAACCCACCACCTTAGCCCCATCAAAGTATGCACTAATGAACCAAGATAAGGAGTTTCAGTGTGTGCAAGTTTCAGTGTACATATAATTATTAAATCTCATTCACAAACAAAAATTTCAAGAAAATAATTCAAATACTGATTACTTTCCCAATCAGCTCTTATTCTAAGCTCTGATCTCCAATACCTTCTTTTTCTCAAATAAGGTACAATACTAGATCCTAAAAATCAAGAAATTGTGCTAAAAATATATCCATACTAACCACAATTGGAGGATTAAAGATGAATGTCAAGAGGTACTCAAAGCAGTCAAAGAAAATCAAAGGCTATGCCCCAACTAAAATGAAAACAGGATATCCTTCAAAGTTAAAACAAACAAACAAACAAACAAACTCCCACTCACTCATCAACAGAAGTCAGTTATGACACTTCTGGAACAAATGGCTCAAGAAAAAATGCAAACAAATTTTGTCATTTGCTCTGACATGTCAATTAATGATCAGCATACTACAGTCATTTAATGATCAGCATAAGATAGTCATGTCAAGACCAAGTATAAAATATAATTTAAGGAAAAATATCAGATAACACCAAGTAATTGTTTTAAAACAGAAAGTCATCAACTTTGGAAAGTCTGAAAAAGTACATTCTCAGGAAAAATGTTTTAAAAAGGAAAAAAGTACATTCTTATTATAGAGTATTACAAATATTATACAATATACTAACCACTGATCGAAGGATTTATCTTAACAAAAGAAAAATAACCTTAACAAAAGAAAATACAGGACGCATAAATGGTCTATAATTTAAGACACATGTATCAACAAGTTTGTGAACTAAAAGCTTGTGTATTTTATTAAGGGCCTCACTCAGAAATCTATTATTTTACTGAAGAACATCTGGTATCCTGTTATTCACATTATCACAAACATTAGCAATATTTATTAGGTATGATCCTGCCCCTGTAGGTGTGACACCATACAATTTAAATAAACATAGGCCTTGAACTCTGGGTTCTTCCTTTTTGAGGTCTAAAACAATTTTTATATAAGTTAAACTAGAGCTTTGTTATCTGGTTTCCCAGACCACAGAATTAAAAATTGGAGGGAAAAAAAAAGGCTAGACTAGAAACAACAACCAATCCAGTACCAATGAGCTCCTCTAGTGCCTAGAGTACCATTTTGTGCCAAAAGGAATCACAACTTCTTAGAGAAATAGCTGACTGCAGAATTGGAGCAGGAAGTTCAAAAGAAAAGTCTGAAGACCCTTTCAAATCAGAAAGAGAGGAAGCCAGAAAAGACCACTCAGATGAGGACTCAGGAGTCAATCTGAAGATGCTCCAAAGGCTAAAGATGGGAAAATCTGAGCATCTAAAGGAAGAGCAACGGTAGCACATAGAAATATAAATACTATATAAAAATCAGTTAAGTTTCAATTTTAAGGTACAGAATACAAAGAAACTTGTTAACACCAAAGGATACAATCAGCACTTGTGCTAAATTCTATAGGACAAAAGGTCTAGTTTCTTTAACAAAATGCAAAAGAAAAAAGAAAAGGGAAGGGAAATATACAAATTAAAATATTTAAGAGTCATAGCAACAGGGGAATTCAGGTTAGCTTAACAGGTTGAGCACTTGCCTTGCAACCAGGAAGATCAGGGATTGAATCCTGGCCCCAGCCCATGCAAACCCGTATGCTGAACTGTGGCGCAACTGTTAACCACTGGAATGGCACAGTGGCAATGGAGACTGCTTTGCACCCCCCCTTCCCCTCCCCTTAAAATATAAATCTTTAAAATACAAATGACAAAAAAAGTCATAAGCAACCAATGCAATGTAGTAATCTTTTGTTTACATATTGATTCAAATAAAACACTATAAAATGACACTTATGAGAAAATCAGGGACATCTGTATATTTGATATTAAGAATTACTGTCTAATTTTAGATCTGATAATGAAAGAAGAGTCCTATCTTTCAAGAAAAATAAACTTAAATATTATGGGTGAGATTTTTTAAAAATAATAGAGGAAAGCGTTAAAGCACACTGACATTGGGTGACAATCAACAGCAAGGAAGACAGTTATAGATGTCCAGAGGCATTTAGTGCACAGAGCAAACAGCCTTACACAAATAGTTCTTGAAGGCACCACTGTATCATAGCATAGGACCATATTTAATGCTCATAATAACCACCATCAGTCATGAATAATAATTTAAATTATGTTCTATATACATAGCTTAAGAAGACCAGATGTGCAAATAATGAATACCATACATTAAAATTTATATTTACACTTGCTGAGAAAATGATCACTGGCCAACTTTACCAAATAATACCAAAACCTGATAAGAATGTCACAAAAAAATAAAACTATAGACCAATATCTCTGATGAACACTGATGAAAAAATCCTAAACAAAATACTAGCAAGTAGAATACAACAATGTATTAAAAAGATTACACATCACGATCAAGTAGGATTCATCCCAGGGGCACAAGGATGGTTCAACATACACAAATCAAACAATGTGATACACCACATAAACAAAATAAAAGTAAAAACCATATTATATCAATTGATGCAGAAAAAAAAAATTCAACAAGATATAACATCCTTTTATGATCAAAACGCTTAATAAAATGGGTATAGAAGGAAAATACCTCAAAATAATAAAGGCCCTATATGACAAACCCTCATTGAATGTCATACTAAATAGGGAAAAACTGAAACCTTTTCTTCTAAAATCAGGAACAAGACAGGGATGTACCCTGTCACCACTGCTATTAAATATTGTGCTGGAAGTTCTAGCCAGAGACATTAGGCAGGAGAAAGAAATAAAAGGTATCCAAATTCATTCCAAATTGGGAATGAAGAAGTTAAACTGTCACTTTCTGCAGATGGCATGATCCTTAATATAAAAAACCATAAAAACCCCACCAGAAAACTATTAGAAATAATAAATGAATACAGTAAAGTTGCAGGATACAAAATCAATGACAAAAATCCACAGCTTTTTTATATACAAACAAAAAAACTTCAGAAAAAGAAATTAAAAAGATGATATCATTTGTGATCAAAACAAAAGAATACTTAGGAATAAACTTAACAAGGAACATGAAAGACTTATACACAAAAAACTGTAAGACACTATTAAAAGAAATTGAAGAAGATACAAAGAAATGGAAAGATATTCCATGTTCATGGACTGGGAGAATCAACATAGTTAAAATGGCTATATTACCAAAAGCAACATAAAGATTTAATGCATGGGGAAGCCGGGATGGCTCAGTGGGTTAAGCGCTCACTTTGCAGCGCTGGGGACCGAGGATCAAATCCCGGCCCCGGCCCGTGCAGAACCATATGCTGAACTGGGGAGTTCCCCCAGTTCAGTTCTCTCTCTGTCTCTGTATCTCTCTCTATCTCTCTCTCTGTCAAATAAATAAATAAATAAATAAATATTTAAAGATTTAATGCAATTGCCATCAAAATCCCACAGACATTCTTTTGTGAAATAGATTTTTAAAAATTATCAGATTCATATGGAACCACAAAAGACCCCGAATCGCCAAAGCAATCCTCCGAATAAAGAATAAGGCTGGAGGCATCACATCCCCCAACTTCAGTCTATGCTACACAGCTTCAATAATCAAAACAGCTTGGTATTGGCAGAAAAACAGACATATAGACCAATGGAAAAGAATCGAAAACCCAGAAATAAATCCACAAATATATGGACAGATAACCTTTTACAAAGGAGCAAAAAATATACAATGAAGAAAAGAAAGCCTCTTCAGTAAATGGTGCTGGGGAAATTGGCAAACCACATGCAAAAGAATGAATCTTGGGGAAGCCGGGATGGCTCAGTAAGTTAAGCGCTCACTTTGTAGCGCTGGGGACCGAGGATCGAATCCCGACCCCGGTCCGTGCAGACCCATGTGCTGAACTGGGGAGTTCCTCCAGTTCAGTTCTCTCTCTGTCTCTGTATCTCTTTCTCTCTCTGTGTGTCAAAACCAATATAAATAAATAAATAAAAATAATATCCCTGTAAAAGAAAAAACAAAAGAATGAATCTGGACTGTGAACTGTCACCATATACCAAAATTAACTCAAAGTGCATTAAAGACCTTCACATAAGACCCAAAATAATAAAGTTCATAGAAGAAAGCATTGGTACTAAACTTATAGACCTAGGGTTCAGAGAGAACTTTATGAATTTGACCCCAAAGGCAAGGGAAGTAAAAGCAAAAATAAATGAATAGGACTATATCAAACTAAAAGGCTTCTGCACAGCAAAGGAAACCGTTAATAAAGTAAAATGAAAGCCAATCAAATGGGAGAAGAGATTTGCAAACAATGACTCTGATAAGGGACTAACATCTAAGTTACATAAAGAACTCACACAACTCAACAACAAAAAAACAAACAATCCAATTAAAAACTGGGCAGAAGAGCTAAACAGACACTTCTCCCATGAAGACATACAAACAGCCAACAGATACATGAAAAAATGCTCAACATCATTAGCAATTAGGGAAACGTAAATTAAAACCACAATGAGCTACCACCTCACACCTGTTAGAATTACTATAATCAACAAAACAAGGAATAACAAGTGCTAGAAGAGGCTGTGGAGAAAAAGGAACCCTCAAAAACTGATGGTTGGAGTGTGAATTGGTACAACCACTATGGAAGACAGTATGGAGATTCCTCAAATAACTAGAAATAGAATTGCCCAAAAAAACCTGAAAACCTTAATCTGCAAAGATATAAGTACCCCAATGTTCACTGAAGCATTGTTCACGGTAGCCAAGTTGTGGAGACAACCAAAGTGATAGATGACTGGATAAAGTTGTGGTACATTTACACAATGGAATACTGCTCAGTAATAAGAAAAGATGAACTAGAGCCATTTGTGATATTAATGGACCCTGAAAACATCTTTTTAAGTCAGATTGAAAGAATCAAGAAACATATGACCTCACTCATAGGTGAAATATAAAACTAAAAGTAACAAAAAAAGAAGAACTGATGGACACAGTCAATAATAGTTTAGTGGTTACCTGAGGGTAAGGGGGGAGGTGGGTGGGAGAGCTGGGGCGAGGTGGGAGGAGGTATAGGAGGGGGCATCAAATATATGGTGATGGAAAGAAAGACAGCTGATTCTGGGTGGTGAGCACATAATGCAATTCATGGGCAATGTAATGTGGAATTGTACACCTGGAAACAATGTAATTGTTATCAACCAATGTCACCCAAATAAATTTAACAATAATAAAAAAAAAAAAGATGATCACAATGTTTATTTATTTATTTATTTTAAAGATTTATTTTATTGTTTGAGAGAAGGTGAGAGAGAGAGAGAGAGAGAGAGAGAGAGAGAGAGAAGCAGGGAGGGCCCAGAGCAGTCTCCACAGCTGTATATCATTAGTTGTGACATGGTTTCATTCCATAGAGGTGGATGTGGGGTTGCGTGGAGCAGGAACTGAATAGGGCAGGGCACAGCAAGAACCTTCACCATGGAGCCATCCTGGCCGTTACTAGTTGATTCAGCATTTGGGTTTGCCAGGACTGGGAACTGAACCCCAAAACTCACAAATGGGAAGCAAGCACTCAACCACTGAGCTATCCTGACATCTTGTTAGCAATATTTTAAGTGAAAAAAAATATGGTTGATTTTGTTGCTTAAACAGGCTCGTGGATGCGCTCACTTGTGCGCTCTCTCTCTCTCTCTCACACACACACACACATGCGAACAGCACACCTTGCTCTAACATAATTGCTGATTGTTTAAATATAGAAACAAGATAGTAAGAAATGTAATCCTGAATGACTTCTCACTGACAGTAAATGCTGTCAAACTAACTTACATTAAGGTCTAGCCCATGTGTTTAACACAATGTCTAACTGTGGTAAGACAAAATATTATGCAGTTCTAAAATTACTAAAGAACCATAAAAATGTTCAATAATTTAAAATAACTTAACTCAACCCTAAACCCTATTTAAAATTACACAAAATATGTGCGTTATTATGGGCTGAGTTGTGCACCTGAATCATCTCATTGTGTCAAAAGCAAGAAAGTTCTCAAAAATGAAGGAAACAACTGTCAAGAGAATGCAGAGGGGAAGGCAGGATGGCTCAGTGTTTTAAGCGCTCACTTTGCAACCCTGGGGACCAGAGAATCCATATGCTGAACTGGGGTGTAATTCCCATGCAGGAGGCCTCCAGTTCATTCAGTTCTCACCTTCCTCCCACATGTGTGGAACTAAACCATGTCGAAAAACTGATGACATACAACTATGGAGACTGCTGTAGGCCCTCCCCATTCTCTCTGTCTGTGTCTCTCTCTATCAAAAACAATAAAATAAATCTTAAAAATAAAAAGGAACGCAGAAGCCAGTATGAATGGGCACCCACTAGCCAATTTGAGCTTCAAAATAAACAGTAATAGATTATGACTCATTAAAAAAAAAGTAGAATACCTAAGTCAATACAGATATAAATACATACTGATCAACTGACGGTCTGATGAGGAACAGAATATTTACAAAATCTCAAAGCATCTCCTACAAAATACTTATTACAATGTTGGTTTGTTGTTGTTTTGTTTTGTTTTAATAATTTTACAGTGGAGAAACCCGGCAGACACCACTCTAAGAAAATTATCAAAATGGACACTAGTAATGGGTCAAATCAAAATTGTGTGCCTCCTGGGGAAGACAGGATGGCTCAGTGGGTTAAGAGCTCACTTTGAAGCCCCGGGGACTGAGAATCGAATCCCGGCCCCAGCCCGTGCTGATCCATATGCTGAACTGGGGAGTGCCCCCAGTTCAGCCGGATGAGACCCCGGCCCAGCTCCTGCCCTGTGCAGCCCCATGCCCACCTGTGGAATGAAACTATGTGGAAAAACCAATGATGTGCAACTATGAAGGCTGTTCTGGGCCCTTTCCCTTCCCTCTGTCTCTGTACCTCTCTCTTTCTCTTTCTCAAAAACAATAAAAATAAATCTAAAAAAAAAAAATTGTGTGCCTCCTAACAGGATAGAATGAGACAAAACACACCTTCACTTCTATGGAATTTGTGCCAAAGATACATATCTTGAATCTGATCAGGAGGAAACAGCAAATTTAGGAACATTCCACAAAACTACTGGCCTGTAATTTTCCAATATGTCTAGGTGACAAACCCAAAGAAAGACTTAAGGGGAAGTTCCAGATAGAAGCAGACAAAAGAGACATGACAACTAAATGCAACATCTGATTCTGAACTGGATCCTTCTTCTACAAAAGACCTGACTTAATAAGACAATTAATAAAACTTGAATGGCTCTGAGAATTAGATAATAGTAATAATATCAATATTAATTTCCGGACTTTCTTGGTTATAGTATGGTTATATAGGAGAATGTTCTTGTTTATAGGATATTCACACTAAAATGTTAGCAGGTGACAGGGCATCAGTTCAGTAACTTAATTCTGAAATTTTTTGAGTATAAAGAAAACAGACACCCCCGCCTCTTGTCTAGGTAAAAGCTGCAAACATATAACTATAAAGGCCAGATATTAAATACCTGAAACAAATAGGTGTAAGGTTAAGGAATGAGGCTGCTTAACTGAAACATCACCTAGTGAGTATATACATTATTTGGAATGCAAGCCCAAAGTGGCAAGACCATTCCATTTTTCAAGAGAAACCAAAGATTCAGATTTTTATGTGAAATTTCCCAATTTTTAAAACACTTAAAAGGGCCAAACAAAACATGTCTGTCGGCTAAATTTGAACCACAGCTGCCTCTGGCCCAGAGGCATGTTTCTCAAACTGAGGCCTAGGGATAAAAGCAAACCACATGATATACATGGAACATATTCTTGGAACCACAGTTTATCCCAAGAGTTTGCCTGGAACTTTCTGGGAGAGGAGATATTTCTATAATTTTAAAATGCTGTATTATGAAATACATTGCAAAGCTCATGATTTTTAAAAACGGTTCATTTGAAAATAGTTTCAAGCTTACAAAAAAGCTGTAGGAACAAGAATAAAAAACATCCATACAGTTTTTACCAAATTCACCTATTGTTCACATTTTATTCACTTGCTTTACTTGCACATGAAGATTCTCCCATCCTCCTTTGCTCCCTCCCCCTGTACATATATACATGCATATATGGTTCTATGTACATCTATACATGTATTATAAAACACATACGTACTACACAGTACTCTTACATAACCTTAGGATAGTCATCAACTTCAGTAAATTTAACATTGATGTAAGTTTTAGCAAATCTACCATCCACATTCCCATTTTGCCAAGTGATCCAATAATATCCTTTATAGCATTTTCTCTCTAATATAAGCTCCAGACTAGGATCAGCTAGGATCAGGTATTGCAAGTAGTTGTCATGTCTCTTTAGTCTCCTTTAACCTGAAACATTTCCACAACCTTCCTTGGTCTTTATTATATACATAAACTTTTTTTTTTTTTTTAAGTATAGTCTCCCACCCTTTTAAAAAACAGGATATTCTCCATTTGGAGTTCAATGTTTCCTTGTGATTAGATTCAGATTATACATTCATTCCTGGCTGTAGAACTACAGAAGTGATCTGTTCTTTTCAAGGCATCACATTCAGAAGCACACGATGTTCACTGGTGCTATTTATTTTGATCATGCACTCAAGGTGTTATTTGATTTCACCACTGTATAGAGTTACTATTTTTTTTCCCTTGCAACTAATAAGCAATACATAGGAAGATATTTAAGATCATGCAAATATCTGCTCATCAAAATATCATCCTGATTTAGCATCTATCAATGATTTCTGTCTGAACCAATCCTTATTATAATGGCTGCAAAATTATCATATAAATATTTAAGTTAAAAAGTCTCCAACTTTTGGCTACACTCCCAGATCCCTCAGGTGTAAGCACCTCCACTTTAGGAGCACTACAGTGCAATGGTTTGAGTGCAAGACTAGAATGATCAGGCACAGCATCCAGGAAAAAAAAGAAAGTACATGAGCCATGCCTTAAAGACTTGATAGATTTTAAATAGCTAATGAGGTGGAGAACCATTCATGACAAAGAAAACTTCATCAGCAAAACTAAAAGCACAATCTAGTGAATATTTTTGCAAAAAAATCCTTTTGCAAAGTAAATAACACACCCTAGCCTATCAGTTTTATAAAACCTCAACTACACTACACTGATTCTAGAATTATACAATATTTTCCTGCTATTAATATTAACTATGCTTTAATCATTTTATTCAGATTCTAAAAACTTCAAAAACAGAGAACACAATTTATAACTACTTCTGAGTGTTCATCCACCTTTTCATGTACATCAGCCTCTCACCTACTCTCAAAAATAAGGATTAGCTGCTAGAAGTTTCTTTCATCTGATAGTGAACTATAGTTAAGAGATAAATTTACATTGCAATTCTAAGGTAAACATATAGAACTGAAAAGCTTTCTTGAAGCAGTATCATGTGAAGCGTCAAATTTTATAATCTTTCTTTCTCTTCTCTATTCTTTTTAATGTTCGGTCTTGACTCCAAATAAATTTATTTCTAAATCCGTAATAAGTCATGCAAAAGACCTGCATTTGTAAAATACTACCTTAGGACCTGGCACATAGTTCTTTATCAGATTACCAACAAAGTCTAGAACAAAGTTTTCACTTATTTCAGGTGAAATGAGAAAAATAAGAAGCAAATACCGTATTTTCCAGCGTATAAGACGACGGGGCGTATAAGACGACCCCCTAATTTTACAGTTAAAACATAGGTTTAGGCCTATATTCGCTGTATAAGACTACCCCCCACTTCCGAGGCTGTAGTCTTATACAGCGAATATAGGCCTAAACCTATGTTTTTTAACTGTAAAATTAGGGGGTCGTCTTATACGCCGGAAAATACGATAAGTAAATTTTTTATGAGACTCTATTATGGGACTCTATTATGTGATTGTGCATGATTTTTTTGGGGGGGGGGTCTTCAAAAGTTAATTTCTTTTATGAAATAGTAGTAAAAGTGAAGGCTGTTAAGTTGCTAATTGTATACTGTTCCACTAATTTCTTCCCCAAATTTTACTGGAGCATGAAATCACTGCTCTACTGTGAGAATTCAAAGACACAAGTGTCAGACTTCAGCAGGGTTTATAATTTGGCTGGGGAAATACAATCTTAAAATTTGGAATAATTACTTCTACCATCTTATATGAAGATATATTTTTGATAAGTGCCCGAAGAATGCTCTATGTTAAAAGTTCAAGGGTAATTACTTTAGGCTGGGAATGAAAGGGAACAAATAAGGAAAAGTTTTTAGAAAGGAATATTTGAGTTGGGCCTTGAAGGTACTGAGAATAGTCACAGGGATGAAAAAGTACCAACCAAATTTGGGAAACAAGAAATAGGTCATTTTGGCCAAAGATAATGGAGGACCTTGAGAACAAGGCTAAAGCGTTTGAATGTAGTCATAAGGCAATGAAGGAATCTAAGAGTGAATGGCACAATCAATGCACTGCTTTTGGAAGACTGGACTGAAGCTCCCCATCCTCCAAATACATTGGATAGGTGTAGGTTCTTGAGGCTATGCAATAATCGAAACAGAAAATAATAAGTATTTGGCCTGTGGTGAAAAAGGAAAGTAAGGGATGAAAGAAGGTGACAAGAATTGACAAGTCTTAAGAGATTTTCATGTGGTAGGCAAAAATGTCAAGGAATTAAACATGATTCTGAGATTTCAGGCTAGGTAATACTTACAGACAGTGGAAAATAAGGAAAAGAAAGTTGATTTAGAGCAGGGGTCTCCAAACTTTTCAGCCCGTGGGCCACATTAACTATTAAACAGCAGTTTGGAGGTCAATTACATACTCAAGGTCCAAATAAAAAAGAATTAAAATATAGATGTTGTTTTTAATTATTTATTTAATATTATTTTATTCAGATAAAGGTCTCCACGGGCCGTAGT
This sequence comes from Craseonycteris thonglongyai, assembly GCA_004027555.1. Lineage (NCBI taxonomy): Eukaryota > Metazoa > Chordata > Mammalia > Chiroptera > Craseonycteridae > Craseonycteris > Craseonycteris thonglongyai. Next base: position 2,350 of record PVKE010041243.1, on the reverse strand, counting down.
TTGGAGATTCCTGATTTAGAGGAAGACTGGTTCAGATTCAGGTATGTTAGATTTGACAAATAAGTGATAGATATATATGTGTATATATATATATATATATATATATATATATATATATATATATATAATGATTTTAACTAAGTAGAAAACTAGGCATAGAAAAAGACTATCCACAATATCAACACATTAAATCAGATATTAAAGTAATATCTTTAATATGCATACAGATGAGCTAGAAAAGAGGTATTTCATTTTCCTTTCTTCTTTTGTATTGTTTTTGTTATTTAAAATTATATGAATACAAACCTGACAAGTTAGGCTCCCTGGATTCAACCTTTTAAATAAAATTGCAAACTCTCTGAACCTCAGTTTCCTCATCCATAAAATGAAAGTTTCTTCTCTTCCTATTTAAGTAGTGTGCCGTTTAAATGAGATAAAGCTTTGTATAAACTATACAGCAAAATGCAAAGTTAAGGCATAATAATCTTACATAGCTAAAACTACAGGACAAAAGATCATACACAGATGTCAAAATATACTATAGGTTTGGGAATCTTCCACACTGAGGTAATAGTGGATGAAGTAGATTATTTCTTTAGACTTTTTTAAAGTCTTAGAATCCATTTTAAAATAAAACTGTTCTTAAATTTTTTATGAACAAACATTTAAATTTTACATGTTATAGAAATAAACTTATACATAAAATTAATAAGTACTTTTCCCACATATTACTCAAACTTAAACACAGGCAGAAAAAGAGCTGATACTATTATTCCCTAATATTTGAACTGCTAAATCAATTACTTCATTGTTTTAAAATGCCAAGCTCTATAAAAATAAATTTAACTATCTCCAAATGTTCTCTCAGAAGTTACATGCTTACTACATTGCACAGCATTCTAAATGGCGCTTCCCCCTCTACTCCCTATTCTCGTACTTTACTTATGCTTAAACACCTCTAGATAGCTATTGTATTTAAAGTCAGATAGTAAGCTCCTACAAAGGGCAAGAAGCATGTCTTATATTTGCCCTTCCCATAAAAACAACCAAGCACAGTATTATTATAGATGCTGCAGTAACCACTTAAATAGCTAACTCATATTATAGATGCTGCATTAACCACTTAAGAATTATTATTCATGTCATGTTATTTAATTTAAGCTACCTTGAGCCCTTTAAGAAACAATGAATATCAATTATAAATTTTTAAAAATTCCCCAAATGTTATAGATGAGAGACATATAAAGAGTGCTTTAGACTATATTAATATTTAAAAGTCAAACACTGCATTGTTCCTTTAAGAAAGCAAGAGTATGGGGAAGCCGGGATGGCTCAGTGGGTTAAAGCGCTCACTTTGCATCGCTGGGGACCGAGGATCGAATCCCGGCCCCGGCCCGTGCGGAACCATATGCTGAACTGGGAGCTCCCCCAGTTCAGTTCTCTTTCTCTCTCTGTCTCTGTATCTCTCTCTCTCTGTGTCAAATAAATAAATAAATAAATAAAAATAAATAAAGCATGAGTGGGGAAGCCGGGATGGCTCAGTGGGTTAAGCACTCACTTTGCAGTGCCGGGGACCCAGGATGGAATCCCGGGCCCTGGCTCGTGCGGACCCATATGCTGAACTGGGGAGTTCCCCCACTTCAGTGTCTCTGTATCTCTCTCTCTCTGTCAAAAAAAATAAAAATAAAAAAATTAAATAAAAAGAAAGCAAGAGTATATGACAGGGGTGGCCAACAAGTCCATCTCGATCGACCGGTTGATCGCGAGGCCAATTTTGGTCAATCGTCGATCGCTCACAATGTCTGGGGTGGAATTTGCGGACCAATTTTGGTCGATCATCGATCGCTTGCAATGTCTGGGGTTGAATTCTGTGTACCATGGACTTTGAAGCGATTGTAGAAGACAAAACTTTCTAGCAATAGTTTAATGCATTCTGGGAATTGGCCAAGGTCATAAATTCCTAGAAGTCTGACAGCCTGACACTGTGATCTCTGCCCACCCAGACAATACATTTTGACTTATGTGTTACACTTGTCACCAGACGCATGGTGTGAATGCAACAGTTACGACTCGACTCATCGAAGAACATAGTCAGTTAGCTTGAATATTTGGTAGTGTCATACGGTAGTTTCTTTTCTTTTGTATTAACAGTATTATCAATCAATATTATTTATCCTCGGTGACCACGTTGAGTTTCAATTTTTCTTCTGTTTAAAATGTAAGTACCTTTTCTTTGTTTTAAATTAAATTGCTTTTCTTACCTATCTATTTACTTGATAAGTGAGCATTCTCGGCAACAGATCTCTAAACTGCAGTCATTACACTGAGAGAAAAATAAGGGACAGTATTA
>PVKE010041242.1:0-14262 GCA_004027555.1 Craseonycteris thonglongyai | reverse complement strand
TTATAATGCAAGTCCTATCAAGAAATAATTATGGGGGAAGCTGGGGTGGCTCAGTGGGTTAAGCACTCACTTTGCAGCACCGGGGACCGGGGATCAAATCCCGGCACCGGCCCGTGCGGAACCATATGCTGAACTGGGGAGTGCCCCCAGTTCAGTTCTCTCTCTGTCTCTGTCTCTGTATCTCTCTCTCTCTCTCTCTCTCTCTCTCTCTCTGTCAAAAATAAATAAATAAAAATATATATATTTAAAAAAAAAAAAAAAAAAAAAAAGAAATAATTATGTATGTTCAGTGTTAAAGTGTGAATTGTAGAGAAAATCCCTTGAAGATGAATTTTGAATTTGTACAAAAGTGACACTGAAAGCCAAATAGGGTGTTCGAGTGAAAACAGCAAGACTGATATTCAACAAATCCATCCGGCTAACTATTCAACAGAGGATTCAAGTTCGAGTGAAGGCAGCCCTATCTAATGTAATGTTAGTAAACATGCAAAACCTGTATCTGTATCAAGCAGTGATGACTGTGATTCAGGAGATGAAGAATGGAGTTGGGAAAAAAAAAGAAAATATTCCAAATATAAAACCATTTACCTTTCATTATGTATTATAATGGCACAAGTACAAAAATCTAACATAGATATGTACTGGTCAAAAAGATCAATGTTAGGGACACTGATAATTTCAAAAACCATGCCTTACAAGTGTTTCTTGGCTAGATCACATTTTCTTCACTTTGTGGATAATGAAACTGTATGTAAAGAAGACAGAATATGAGAACTGTGAAGTATAGCCAACTATCTGAATAATAAGTTTGAACAGTTATACACTCCAGACAAAGATGTCTTCCTAGATGAGTCATTGATGAAATTCAAAGGACAGCAGGAGTTCATGCAGTTTATAGCTACCAAACATTCCAGATATGAAATCAAAGTTTGCAAGGTATATGAATCTGATACTGGATATTGCACCAACAAATGTTAAGTTGAAAAATAAATAGTAATAATATTTTTTTGCTGACATAGAATTTTATTTCATTTGTGTGTCAAGGGGATAATCTAGTCCAACCCAAACCCTAGCCATATCTACAAAATGGCTGTGCTCATTGATCTCCCCTGAATGCAGAGGTTTACTCTTCTTATTGCACTCTGTAGGGTCAGGAGGATTAGGAATCAGATGCATCCTATTCTTTTGCTACAACTAAAGACAACTGTGCCATTTTAGACTCTGCCCCCTTTGCTTTCTAGCTTTTATAGTATCTCAATGTAAAGTTCCATGTATTTCCAGCTATTACCAGTTTCCTCTCTCCTCCTGCTTGACTAGGGCAGAGGATTGAACACTTGGAACCAACTGGCAGGAACCCAGTACTGTTGGGTCTGATTTACAAAGTGATATTTATGCCCTATTCATTTCCAACAATGGCTCAAACAATTCCCTGGGACAATAATAGAGCTGACACATCAATATGAAGTGGTCCTGACTTCATGAAGAACTTGATAGGTTAGGACCAACAATAAATCAGCTGCTTCCTGCCTATCTGTTTATTCAGTTTATTCATTTTTTTTCAATACATATTTACTGATGAACTACTGTGTGCCAAATGGTGTTCTAGGTCTGTTCCCTTCTTTCTAGCACAAGAGTCAGCAAACTTTCTCTGTAAAGGGCTAGAGAGTAAATATTTTAGGCTTTGTAGGTCATAACATGTCTTTGGCAACGACCCAAACTGCCGCTGTAGTGCAAAAGCCACCACAGACAATATATTAATATAAAGGTTGTGTTTCAATAAAACTTTATTTACAAAAGCAAGCAGTAATGGGTTTTCCCTGTGTGTTGTGGTTGGCTGACTCTCACTCTAGCCTACTTCTAACCAGAGTCTATCTCCACCCATTATAATATTTCATCTTCCTTTTTTTCCAAAATTTCAGAGCAGAGAAACCTAATAGCTAATCAATGGGTCAAGCTAATTGAGCTCGGGTCCCAAAGAACTCAATTCTTCAATAACCATAATAGTAATAACATCAATGTGATTAATAATAGTAATAATAATAGCTGACAATTATATAACACGTATGTTCTAGTTACTGCTTGTAACCACTTGTCTGATTGTAACTCACTTTCTCTGACTTGGTAGAAAAAGGGATTAAAACCTGGTAAAGAGGAGGAAGCTGGGATGGTTCAGTGGGTTAAGCGCTTGCCTTGCAGCCCTGGGGTCCAAGGATTGAGTCCTGGCCCCGACGCATGTGGACCCATAGGCTGAACTGGGGTGTACCTCCCATGTAGGAGGCCCCCAGTTCTGTTCTGGGAGCTGGGGCCTGCTTCCCATGTGGGAGGCCCTGGCCCATTCCCACCCTGCACGGCCTCTGCCTGGCTTCTGCCCCTGCCCACCTGTTTGGAATAAAACCAGGTGGAAAACTGACGACGTACAACTACGGAGACTGCTCTGGGCCCTTCCCCTTCTCTCTGTCTCTTTCACTGTCAAAAACAATAAAATAATCTTAAAAAATAAAAGACGAAACCTGGTAAAGAGGAGAAGGTTTAGGTAATAGTGAGTGACACACACAATTTTGGGCTATTGTTTTCCAGTATCACATGTATTTTGGTAAAACACATAATACCTAGTTGCTGAGCTCTTACAAGATACGGGATGTCAGGCTAAGCATCTTCCATGAGTTGTCTCCCTTGCACTGTCTCCCTCAGGCTCCCAGGAACCCTGAGAGGAAGGTGTGGCTTTACTATCCACGGTACAGCTGAGGGAGTTGGAGCTCCAAGCAGTGTAATAACTTGACCCAGGCAGCAAGTGCGGACTTGGGACTTGCTTGTGCCCCAAAACTTATGCTCTTAACCACTCTGCCATCATCACTTGCTCGGACTAGAGGAGAATGAATAAATCAATACATTCCAGACAGTCATGTGGGTTTTCCTGTGATTGCATTTTATTTGTAAATGAAAACAATGTTTCCTTGAATGGCGCAAGCTTCTCAAGACGGCAGCACACACGAGTTGCATCTCCGCTGCTTCGGCATTGGGATGACTGTCCTTTACAAACACGGTGCCCGAGAGACCTCATTAAATCCACAGCACAATGGGACGCGTTAAAACATAAGTGCAGCTGCTCTGCGGAGGAATGTGGCCTGTGGGACGGAGCCAGGCCTTTATCGGGCTGAGCCGGGGGCGCTGGGCAGAGGGCACAGGCTGCAGCCTCACCCTGGAATGCGACCCTGCTGTGGAAACAGCTGACAGCCACCGGCTCGCCCGGGAGGGGGTGGTCCTACCCAGAGATTCATCTTGCAAGCTGCCTCTTTTCGCGTCCTTTTGTTGTGCGGCTCAAAAGAGTCTCTCAGCTGGCCCTATTGCTGTCAACAAAAGGAAGCTGCATTTGAACCCGAGCCGGCCGGCCTGGGGGGGCGTGCTGAACTAGGTGGGCTGTTTGCACACGCAACCTGCATGCTGAGTGTGAATCTGGGCTCCAGTGAGGGGTGTACCGGGTCATGCACGTGTTTTGAGGAAATCGCTGGCCTCCACCTAAGCACATCGTTGTGTGGATGCATTGCCTCTGGCTGGGGGAGCATGCTGTACACCTCTAGTGTTACGTGGCAGGAGAGGGATGTTTCTGTCAACTCAATTTAAAGTGCTACCATCAAAGTCAGCGTTAGAAATGACAATGATTGGGTTTTAGAAAATCTGAACTTTACACTCAATTCTTTCCAGAAGAACTGTTGGTCTTTTCAACTGAATCCCCACCTTTAGCAGTTAAGTAATGGGATGGACAGCGGTGACTCAATTTCTTCTCTGGTTTTGAAATTCTGGCTACGTGTACATGATTTTAGATTAAAAAAAATTATTTTAAGTACTGCTATAGAGAAGGTAGAATGAGTGAGAAGAGAAAGCGTATCTTCCTATACTTAGCAATATTGGTGGATTGAAAATGGCCATAAATCTCAGGGTTGAAGTGGAAGTATAAGACTAACCTAAAACCAATTTCCCTTTGTAATAGACCTGTTGGATCTGCTTCTTTCTTCCTTTTTTCTTTTCTCATTCTTTTCTTTCTTTCTTATCTTTTTGTTGTTGTTGTTGTTGCCCAGTGTGTATTCTCCTTCCTTTTATTAACAGTATTATTATTTTCCTCTAGATAGAGTAGCCAGATTTAGCAAATAAAATACATAAATTTCAGATAAACAGCAAATAGCTTTTCAGTATGAATAGGTCCCAAATATTGCATGGGACATACTTATACCAAACATTTATTTGTTGTGTATCTGAAATTTATACTGAACTGGGCACCTTATATTTTACGTGGTAACCGTACCTCTGGAGAACCAGGCCTTTCCTTTCTTCGTGTATGTGCTTTGAGTGACAGGATTTCCACCGGACTTGGAGCTGTGGGGGGTAACTATGGAGTGGGTCCCAGAGGCCATTCTGAAGAGAACTCACGCTTGAGAGAAACTAATGTGGTAGAAACAGAATTAAGAGGAGAGAACGGGCCTCAGTCATTCCGGGTCTTAATGATAATAAGGTCTGTAAAAAGACCTACCCCTGGATTTTCAGTTAATTGAGCTCGTAATTGAATTTTTTTGCTTGAGGTGTATCTTCTCTGTCTCTTGCAAATGAAACTGTTCTTAAAGCTCTGCTCTTATTTACAAAGCTCTCCCAGCTCCTCCTTGTGGCAAGAAGAGGAAATGGTGAGAAAGAATCAAATGTGTGGGACATCCTGGGAACTTCCAGCGCGTTATCTCATTTAACACAACAGTGCTCCAAATAGGAGAACTTCTTCTGGTTTTGCTGATAAGGAAGTGGAGGCGCAAAGGTGTGAAGTAACTTGTTCCAATGTAGCATGGCTTTTAAGTGAATCAGCTGAGGAGCTAATCAAGGACAGTTTGACTAAAAAAAAAATTTTTCCTAACACAAATTTATTAAAAGAGAAAGAGGTGTAGGAGGATAATGGCAGGGAATCAGAGGGAGGTGTTATCTAAGGCAATGCATTAGAAAGGGAAAAGGACATCAAATGCACCAAAGAAGACTTCTGTCACCAACATGACTTTCCTCGGCAGTGCACCATTCTGTGTTTTCATACCTTACAGTTCTGAGAGAAAGGACAAACAGAAGGGTCAGGAACAAAAACAATATTATAATGCAGCACCCATCTGACAGGAGTAAGAGATCTTGAAAAATGCAAGAGGGTCTATTCTGGTATTGATTTGTTAAGCAAATTATTTATAAGATCAAAACCCAGAGATCGAACCTCCTGGGATGGACTTTTTATGGGGAGCTACATGTACAGAAGTGTATGTCACGAGGTGGAAGTCTGGAGTATGCCCATAGTCCGGTCCCTGGCCTTTACCTCTCCTTATATTCATGTCATTTTCCTTTCCATGTAACTTTGTAGTGCCCCTGTCTGCTTAACTCTGAGCTCTGGCATGTGACTTGCTTTGACCAATGGAGTGTTATGTTAGCAAATGTAAGACAAGCAGAGGCCTGAAGTTGCCTTGAGCCCCGGGAAGCACACCCCAGTTCAGCATGTGGGTCTGCATGGGCCGGGGCCAGGATTTGATCCTCGGTCCCCGGGGCTGCAAAGCGAGCACTTAACCCACTGAGCCATCCTGGCTTCCCAGCTGGTTTGTTTTTAAACGATCTCCTTAGTTTCTGTGTGAAGAGTAGATTGACAGTCAAAAGTGGAAGTGAGGATGGACCATCTGGGAGGCTATTGTGACAATGTAGGAAGAGCCAGCCCATCTAGCAGGAGATGGGGATGGAATGGATCAAGGCAGTGGGATGGAGTGGCCTAGTGAACTGTTACAAGATGTAGTTTGGAGTTAGAATTCATGACTTGATGGAGGGAAAGCTTGAGGTTGAGAAAGATAAAGGAGCTCTGTAGCTCAGTGTGCATCTCCTTGGAGTAAATGTGGCAGATGTCAAGGTCAAGAAATGTCAGTCTAACATTTTAGATCATTTTCTAATATTAACATGATTCACACCATTGGCTTTTTTGTGCCTTCAGTTTGCAGATGTCGGGGCTTCTCAGCCTCTATAATCTTGTGAGTCAATCCCTTATAATAAATCTCTTTATATCTCCATATATCTTATTTGTTCTGTTTCTCTGGAGAACCCTGACCAATACACATGGTTTCTGAGTTCTTACTCTGGTCTTCATTATGACTAAGCCTTGACGTGCAGTCTATGAGATTTCAGTATTGAGTGATGCTGAGTGATTTCACTGCTGAGAGGTTTATAGCTTGGCAGAAATAACAAAGCAATAGTAGTAGGTATTATTTTTGAGTGCTCATAATGTCCCTGACAGTAAGGAATCAATGAGAATTTGTTCATTTATATTGTTCTTTAGATGCCACATGTAAGTATAATCATATAGTATTTGTCTTTCTCTGTCTCCTATTGGGAGGGGATCACTTCATAAATTATATAAATGTCTAATCACTATGCTGTACACCTGAAACTAATAAATGTAATATTGAATGTCACCTGAAATTCAGAAAAGAAGCAATCAGAGAAGAAAAAAGAGAATTGATCACAACAATAAGGACCATATTTATAATAAAAAAAATGAAATCAGTGAGGGTTGAACATCCCTATTTGGAGATGGAGACTGACATAGAGCTTGCAATCTACCTTGTAGACCATGTTGCTCCAAGTTTTTCCTTGTTTTAAGGACCACAGGACTACTTACACCATTTCCAGGGGACAATGGATAACTGACGGAAGACGGAGAGTCCTCTGCTCTTTTATACTGCCAAAACTTTCATTTTTGCTGTCAGAAAGCTATAGGATTAGACCCAGGGTTCTCAATCAGGGCTCATTGGTGCCCCCTATGGGACATTTGGCAATGCCTGGGGATGCTTTGGGTTGTGTGGGGACAGGTGCTACTAGCAGTTAGTGGGTGGAGGCCAGGGATACTGCTAAACACCCTACAATGCACAGGAGAGTGCCTATAAGAGGGAACCATCCAACCTCTCTCCCTCCCGAATTTCAGCAGTGCTGAGGTTGAGAAACCCTGGATTAGACCCATGTACTCACCAGCAAAAGTTTTGAGACGGTATGTGGAACCACTATTTGGTCTGAAGGCCCAGTATTCCTTCCTTGAGCATTGTCTCTTCCACGAAGCCTTCCCAGATCTCACTTGGTCCCCATGGAAACATCTTTTCACCCCCGGCTTATTTTTTTTTTGTACTTACTTCTTTTGTGGCACTGATCACAGTTTATGGCAATTATTTGTCTTTCTTCTTTATTAATTATGGGCTCTCCAGAGATACAGAATTCAAAAGATCTATACAGACCCATAGAAAGACATTAACTATGAGGGAGTGCGAGATTACGGAGGCTGCCAACTGGAAGCTGGAGGCCCAGGAAAACCGATGGTGTAGTTCCAATCCCCAAAACAGTAGAAACAATCAAGAGATTGATTTATGAATTCTTGAAAAGAGAAGTTATTCAGGAAAAATGAAACTATAGCAACTCTCTTCATAACATAATAAGTTCTTAGGTGATAAAATTTAAATATAAAACATAAAATCATAAGTGAAAAAATGTATATGAATGTTTAAGTGATTCTAGGGAATGGATTTCTAAGAATAAAAATAAAAAATAGTAATAAACTGTAGATAGTTGTCATAAATATTACTAAGGGCAAAAATTGAACAGCAAATATAATAAGGGTTCATATCCATCATATTATATATAGATGAATATGACATTAATATGAAAACATGAATACCCTAATAAAAATATCAGGCAAAGAACAATTTTTAAATATAGTACCATGTTATTTGAGAAATATGATGTTATTTGATAAATAACACAAAAGTTTAGCTTTATTAACTATTAAAGAAATATGAGATATAGTTTTCCCTACTATATACTTCTAGGCAAAGTTTAAAAAATAGTAATGATTTTAGCAAAAGTGTGATGAATTTCTGCACTTGGCAGAAATATAAATTATAACTCCTCTTTTGGAATGTAAATCATCAATATAGGTTTGTACCAAGAGTCTTAAAGAAATGAATAAACTTTGACCCAATAATCATACAAATATGTTTATGTGAGTTTTATTCATAATAGAAAAAAGGGGGAGTAAATGTCTAACAATATGGAAATGAGTAAAATATATTAACAGTATATCAGAATGATGGGCTACTCTACAAACATTGGAAGACTATTTTGTGGTCTGAAGCATCACCTTCAAGATAATTCAAGAAAAAGACACACAACTCAAAACTTCTGTGGACCTTAGAGCCTCAGACCTTCAAACACATTTTTATTCCCAGTTAAGTAAATATTCTTTCTGTTGCTATTTGTATGTATCTAAAGGCATACAAAACTAGAAGAACAAGTGTAGAAAGAACCAAAAGGAAATGCTTCAAAATAGTACTGTACTATATCATCAGTGGATAAGATTATAGGTGTTCTGAATTTTCTTTTTCAATACATTTTTGTAAAAAGCCAATAATTATTATTACACTTATACATAATAAAAAGACCCATTTTAAAAAGAAAGGTCTATTATCATAGTACCACAGAATTACTAAACTATCATTTCTTTTTTTTATTGTTAAATTTATTAGGGTTACATTGGTCAGAAAAATTACATAGATTCCAGGTGTACAACTCTTTCCATCACCATATGTTTAGCTCCCCCTCCCTCCTCTCCCACCCCTCCCTCCCTTACCCTCAGGTAACCACTAAACTATTGACTGTGTCCATAAGATTTTGTTTCTTTGTTGCTTTCTGTTTTATATTCACTTATGAGTGAAGTCATGATGTTCCTAGCTTTTTCTGTCTGGCTTATTTCACTTAGCGTGATGATCTCAAGTTCCATCCATGTTGTTGCAAATGGCAGAATCTCATCTTTTCTTATTGCTGAGTAATATTCCATGGTATATATGTGCCACAGCTTTTTTATCCACTCATCTATCAAGGGACACTTTGGATGTTTCCATGTCTTGGCCACTGTGAACAGTGCTGCAATGAACATTGGGATAAATACATTTTTTATGGACTAAGGTTTTCAAGTTTTTTGGGTAGATACCCAGAAGGGGGATTGCTGGGTCATAGGGTAGCGCCATTCCCAGTTTTCTGAGGAATCTCTGTAGTGTTTTACAAAGCGGCTGTACCAATTTGCATTCCCACCAGCAGTATATGGGGGTTCCTTTTTCTCCACAACCTCTCCAGCACTTGTTGTTCCTTGTCTTGTTGATTACAGCCATTCTAGAAGGTGTGAGGTGGTACCTCATTGTGGTTTTGATTTGCATTTCCCTAATAGCCTGTGAAGTTGAGCATTTTTTCATATGTCTGTTTGGCCATTTGTATGTCTTTATGAGTGAAGTGTCTGTTTAGGTCTTGTGCCCATTTTTAAATTAGATTGCTGTGTGTGTGTGTGTGTGTGTGTGTGTGTGTGTTGAGTTGTACGAGTTCTTTATATATTTTAGATAGTAGCCTCCTATCAGAGGCATTGCTTGCAAATATTTTCACCCAATTGATTGGTTGCCTCTTTACTTTGTGATGGTTTCCTTTGCTGTTTGATAAAATCCCATTCATTTATTTTTGCTTTTACTTCCCTTGCCTTTGGTAGAATATCATTTCTGAGAGGAACATTTACAATTTTTCAGATAGAAAACTTGAGGCTCAGAGAGTGAAGTTGCTGCATAAAACTGGCCTTCAGCACCACTTAGAGAAATAGTTTTTTAAAAAAGAAAAGGTGCATGTTAGGGTCTCATAAACCACCTGCACAGCAGCTGAAAACTTCAAGAGACTCTGTGATTTGTATGAATGCCATTTGTATAGATGTTGTGAAGATTGTCATATCAGCTAATCTATGGGTAACAATTGAAAAAAAAAAAAAAAAGGCTGCCATTCTGGCTCAAAAGCTGAGTTTTAACATTTGATCTACCATATTATCTCAGAAAAATTTATTTAAGTACTATTTAAAATCTATTGATTGTTTGATTTGTTTAGATAATTGACAGGAGTCCCTTCTTCCCTCCCCTCTCTCCTTCCGGCCTGCCTGCCAGCCTCCTTTCACTAACATATAGGGAAGGTCATTTACTTGCCATGCTTTGTAAAGGGTGTCCCAAAATTCATGCAAGATTTGAATTTTGCATCATTTGTGCGGTAAAGTGTTGCCTACGAAAAAAAATAAGACAGCGTGATGGCTGAGAGTTCAGGGTTATTAAAAATGGAGTGCTACATGAAAGAACAACGCGTTTTCATTGTTGAGCAATGAAAATTTACAATTTTTAATTATAAACCTGTATTTTCTATCAAAATTACTTCTTGCGTGAATTTTGGGACACCCTTTACTAGGAACCAAGGAATCCAAAATGACGAAATACACAAAGACGACCTACACACACGTAAGTGCACTTAAAACTGATGAAATCACACTAAACTGAGTCAGTTGCCATAGTGTCAATTTCCTGGCTTGGCTCACGGAATGTGGTTCTGTATGATGCTCCCATTGGAGGAGGCTGTGAAGCATATGCATGGGACCTTGTACATTCCCCCCAGACTTCCGGTGAATCTACAGTCACTTCAAAATAAAAAGCAAAAACAGAACAAAACAAAACAAAAAACAAGAACAAAAAAACAAACAACAACTTAAGAATGGTAAGAGACATGTTAAAAACAATGAAAGACACTTTCAGGGGTGGCGAACCTTTTGGTGATTGAGTGCCAAAGTTTATGAATTAAGAGTATACTCGCTCGACTTGAGTGCCAACCCATCGAGTGAGATAGAGGTATCGATTATTTTTATGTCTATAAGAGCATAAACAATAATTTTTAAAATGGTATTCACAGCTCCGCATGCCGAAATAATTGCTCCGCGTGCCACTTTGGGCACGCGTGCCACAGGTTCGCCACCCCCGCTTAGGTTATACAAACTTGACTTAATGCTTCATGGGTCAGGAAGTCTCCAGTCCTGAGGGTCCAGAGAATTGCAGAAGAAGGCAGAAGTCTGGAAGCTTTTATAGGATAAAGACTAAGGAACAAGAAAGAGAAAAATAGAAAATGAATAAGAAACAAGGAAATAAATAGAGAACCCGGAGTTAGCTTGCTGTTCGGGAATTGACTGACTGGACATGCAGTATTGCGTTTATGGTCAAGGGTAGCATTTACAGGGGCCTGAACGTTAAGTTTAGGTTTGCTGATGTAGCCCCCTGGGCAGGAGCGGCTTCATTTGGGGCCTAGAAATGCATGCCAACCCAGGTGTACACAGTGAGATAGAAACAGAGAAGAAAGGACTAACTCTGAGGTTTTACGGCTCCAAAAAGGAGCTGTAAACAAGGAGTTTTGGAAGCTATTAATAGTAAAATGAAAACGCGATGCATCATTAATGTCATAGGCATTTTAGAACTGGAGGTGTTTTTGAAGTTCCCCAAGAGTTTGAAAATCGTCACCATTTTAGAGAAGGAAAGAGGAATCCAAAGTGAAGTATCTAGTAAGGTTATAGGACCCTGATGTGACTCTGGTTTGTCATCCAGATTTTCAGGTGTTGTGGAAGTGACACTCGTGAAAACTCAGATTCTTTTCTTCGGGCATTATGATCCCCAGAAGTTTAGAGTTTACTGGTCCAAACCAGTCCTCCCCATTGTATCCCAAGGCATATTCTCAGTATACTTGCCACCAGGTGGCAGTAGAACATAAGCCATCCACATCCGCTGAGGGTCTGTGCTTGGAGATTATGGAGTCATCTACACTTGGCTTTGATTGTGTACCCGCCCGATTGGCAATGCTATACTAATACATTAAGTACACTATAAAATCCCCAACAAAGAGAATTAAAATATGACGTGAAGCTAAAGAAAATAAGTCATTCTGATGTGTTTGTTCTATCATTAGCTGATATCTTAAGGCAGAGTATATACTTACAGTGAGGTCCACAGTTAAGGATAATGGATATACATCCATGTTGCAAATGTTATTGATAATTTCACCATCTTTGGGCTCACTTCCTATCAAGTCTCATTATATGGTCATGATTTTGCCTTATAATGCAGGTGACTGGCTGGCAGAAGGCATAAAGCCACTTCCTTGTTGTTTGCAAGCATTAGTTTGAACCCTATTACATTGCTTTTTTTCTCTTATAAGCACTGAATAAGTATTGGCAGTTTTGTGTGGCTTATTTTTAGATACATTTTTGTATTATCTGCAGTCTGCATTTTGTTTGGTAAAAAAATTTTAACTGCTTGTCCATTTTGGAAGAACTGATGATCTAATGAACAGAACACATACATTTACTTACAGGGCCCCTGACTATAATACGTCACCACACATTCGAGGCAAAGGGCTGTGGTCCCTCCACACTGAGGAGCTCTTGCTCCTCCCTCAGGATTTCTCATGTACCTTATGTAACCGCTGACCCTCTGAGACAGACCCCGGGTCTGGCATTGGTGTGAATCCAGATCAGAAAAGCCTTACTTCTTTCTCATATTTTCAGCTAAAAAATATATTTTATTCCAACATGATCTTTTTGAGACTGGAAAGGATTATCTTGCAGCCCAACTTGCTCATTTTACAAATGAGGAAATAGCCAAGCAAAACCTATTTGCATTTCTTTTTGGAAGAATGTGAAAATATAGTTTCACACATTGTTGAACCACATTGAACCATGTGATGCCACCCAATGGGTTCCATTGTACCCTGAAAATGGGGCAGGAGAGACAGCTTCAAAGAACCTGTCTTGGATTCTCTACTGGAGACCTGTGTTGTCACACGTACAAATCTTATTCCATTGTCCCCAAAGTTTCAGAAACCTTCACTGCAACATTAAACTTAGAGGATTTGGAATGTGGTACTCTGTACAGTTCCAGCCTTGGAAGACACTGTGCTTAAGGAAAAGTTTCCCAAGTTTGACCAGCCCCTGGAACAGGTCACACATCTTTCTTTCTCTCTGAATTATAAACTTTTTAAAGGCAGTGGCCATGTGTAATTTGTTTTTCTATCTCCCGCAGTGGTTGGTTCAGTGTTGTGCATCTAGAAGGTGGTTAAGAAATGTTTACTGAGGTGGATAGAATGTCTTCATAAGACACTTAACTTTAGACAACCATGATTTGCATTGAAAATTGTACCTGTAAAGGTGTAAAGGTGTAAAGGGACACTAGAGAGGGCTCCCTCTTCTAAGCTATAGTTCTCAGGTCAGTACAATAGAACTTTCTACAATAATGGAAATGTTCTATATCTGAGCCACAAATAACTATTGAGCACTTGAAATGTGGCTAGTAAGGTGGAGGAATTTAATTTTTAATTTTACTTAGTTATTTAAATAGCCATATGTGGGTAGTAGCTACACATTGGACAGCATGAAAAATATAGATGATAAATTAAGTTATAGTAGCTTCATACTTCACCATTCTTCATTTCTCTTATAATGACCTCTTTAAAAAACACCTCACCAGATTATACCACCTCACCAGCAGGTGATTGTTCTATTTTGTCCCATTCTCCCACACCCCTTAAGATTCCCAGGAAATACTCATATTTGGTTAACCCATAATCTAAACAACAAAATTGAAAAAAGAAAACCCAAAGTAACCAGCAAAGTTATAATAATTAAGAAGTGGAATTGACCCTGTAATTGTCTGCCTTTAAACTTGATACTAGATAAAGAGAAATAGTCAGTGGATTGATTTTAATAGTGGATTAGACATAGTAAAAAGGAGAATTGATGAACTGAAAGTAGATCTGAAGAAAATATCCAGAATGAAGCACAAAGAAACAAACAGAAGAAAAACATTTAAGAAAGGTTAGGAGACACAAGGATAGAGTGAGATGGTCTAATACTTGGAGTTTTACAAGAAGAGAAAAGCTATATGAGGGCCAGGGAATATTTGACTAGATAATGGCTAAGTAATTTCCAGGACTGATGAATAGCACCAATCCTTATATTTAGGAACCTGATCCACTCCAATCAAGCAAATACAAAAAAATAAAAATTCAGACTTGGAAACTTTATGGTCAAATTTTAGAGTCCTCAAAAAATGATAATATCTAGGATGCAGTCTGAGAGAAATAGAGTATCTACAAAAGAATGGCAATTGAATAGAAATGACTTCTGAACAGTGACAATGAAAAGCCAGAAGAAAGCAGAATTTTGTGAATGTACAGAGAAAATAACTGTGAACCTGTAATTACCTAGCAAAAAATATAATAGGGTAAAATAAAGATGCTTTAAGAAAGAGTAAAACCTGAGAAAGTTTGTTACCAATAGACACCTACTACAGAGAATTATAAAAAGATGCATTTGAAGAATAATAAAAATGTTCC
>PVKE010041240.1:0-14263 GCA_004027555.1 Craseonycteris thonglongyai | reverse complement strand
AAAACAATACAGATCGACATAAAAGCAGAGAGGAACAACAACACAATCATAGTAAGAGACTTTAAGACCCCACTGACACCAATGGACAAATCTTGTAGACAGAAAATCAACACAGAAACAGCAGCCTTAAATAACAAACTAGACTAGATGGATTTCATTGATATTTTTAGAGTATTTCACCCTTAAGCAGAAGAATATATTATTTTCAAATGCACATGGAACATAAGGTAGTTCTATTTCTAATAAATACCTAGCTAAATTCGAAATATTTATCCAAAGAAATACAAAACACTAATTCAAGAGAATATATGCACCCCTGTGTTTACTGCAGTGCTATTCACAATAGTCAAGATGGAAACAACCACACTCTTCCATTAAAAAACAAAATCTTGTTTGCATCAACATGGATGAACCTAGATGTTATTATGCTAAGTGAAATAAGCCAGACTGAGAAAGATAAATACCATGATTTCCCTTGTATGTGGAATCTAAAGAACAGAATAAACGAACAAACAAAATAAAAATAGACTCAGAGATATAGAGAACAAAGTGATGGTTGCTAGATGGGATGAGTGTTGGGGGGCTGGATGAGAAAGGTGAAGGGATTAGAAAGTACAAATTGGTGGTCACAAAATAGTCAGAGGGATGTGAAATACAATGTGGGGAATATAGTCAACAATGTTGTAAAATCTATGTATGGTGTCAGATGGGCTCTAGTCCATTGCAGGGACCACTTCATAAATTATATAAATGCCTACGCACTACATTGTATACCTGAAATATAAAATAATATTGAATGTCAACTATAATTTAGAAATATCTATATAGTCATGTGATGTAAAGTATAGCATAGGAAATGTAGTCAATGGTACTGTAATAGCTATGTTCGGTGTCAGATGGGTAGTAGACTTGTCTCGGTTCTCACTTTGTGAGGTGTGTAAAGTGTCTAATCATTATGTTGTTTTGTACACCTGAAACTAGTAATAAAAAAAGTCAATATTTCTAACACCAAACTCATAACTCAGCCTATATCTTTACCAACACACATGCTATCTTTCATCCTATTGGAACGAATGAACTCTGCTCAGAGCTAATGCTAAGTCCTCCATTCGTTCATTAGGTTCCATCTACTCATACTGATAGAAGGACTTAGCTCCTGAAGATGTTCCCTCTCTTATCCCGTTATCAATTTTTATCCTCTCATTTGTCTTATTAATCATGCTGAAAAAGCTTTCATCTTAAAAAAAATAACAGTAAGCCTGTACCCACATTTCCGCCAACTGAGGCATCATTTCTGCTGCCCATTACAACTAGGTTCCTCTAAAGATCTGTCTATCATATAGTTAGAGAACAAACTGATGGTTGCCAGAGGTGAGGATAAATGTGTGAAAAAGAATTAAGAAATACAAATTGGTAGTCACAAAATAGTTATGGGGTTGTCAAGTATAGCATAGAGAATATAGTTAATAATGTTGTAACAACTATGTAATAATGCCAGAGGGTGCTAGACTTATCTGAGGGATCATTGCATTAATCATGTAAATACCACTATACTGTCCTCCTGAAATTAATATAAAATAATATTGAATGTCAACTGTAACAGAAATAAGAACTAATTAAAATAAATAAAATAAATATTTGTCTGTACCTACTTCTCTTTCACCTTCTCTCTTGGACCTACTGCAGCCCACCTGATGCACTTGTCATGTTCACTAACAACATCCACTTTCACCAACCCAATGGCCACTTCTCAATGTCTATTTACTTGACCTGTCCACAACACTTTACCCAGAGGTCTACTCCTTCCACTTCATGAGTCATCTGTTCTTTACTGGGCTTTGGGACCCTAAACTGTCTTTTGGTTTCCTTCTTCCTCAAGGCTCTAGTCACCATTGAAAAATTCACTTGTTGCAGTAAAGTGATTTGAAAAGTTAAACAGTTACTTGAAATACCTTACTCCCACTAGTAAATTTGTACTCAGAAATTTCTTCAACTCACTAAAACCCAAAGTTGTATTTTATTATTTTATCCTTTAAAAAATAAAAATAAAAAAATCAGGTAATCTAAATGGAAATCACATATATCTACCCGAATTAAAAAAAAATTTTTTCTGCTTAAAAAGTTACCTTTTGCTAGAAACACAGTTTTGTTGGGGTCACAAGCCTTCTTTTCAACTAGAAACACTACAATGGATTCTTAGACTTGTTTTGAAGACTAAGAAACAATCTTACTTAACAGTTCATAGTTTCAACATATAGCAGTCTTTATAATGTAGAGGAACTTAAACGTTTGTCCAGCTTTTGTAAGAAACACTGTCAGGGAATTTGAGTGATACAAACAGGCAGCACACAAGATTGAAATACTTTAGTTACATTGCTTTTCAAATTAAACAATTTCCATATTCAAATAATTTTAAAACCTTATTTCAGTTCTCAAATGAAATGACCAGTTCCTGATCAAGGGGTGTAGATATCCATAAAGTGATTTTCTGTAACAGATGAGAAAAGAAATTAATTAGCAAAAGTAAATAAATGTAAAGATTGTAGCTATATTTGAAGTGATTAGAATTAACTTATGATGCTATAAAGACAATCAAATATTATCAAGTGTTAAGGGGTAGTATAAATATTTACATATAATGCATATTATATACAAGTTATCCAATATACAGGATCTGGTCATTTATACCAAATATTTTATTACAAAATCCTAAGCATATTAGTCTGCAATATAACAATATCATACTCAAGGGTGTTACTTCTGTCACATCGTGTATAATACAAGGGGGGGACCCCAAAAAGTATGGAATTTATCTATAAAAATTGCGCATTTATTCTTACATGTTTAACCTTCAGTCACCTTCAAAGTACTCTCTGTTTGATGCAATATACCCTTTGAGATACTTTTCCTACTGTTCAAAACAGTTTTTGAACTCATCAATTTTGATGCCTTTTAGTGCTTCTGCCATTTTTTGTTTCACCTCCTCCAAACAGGCAAAATGTTTCCCTTTGAGGACTTTTTTCATTCAGGGAAACAAACAAACAAACAAAGTAATTCAGGGCAAGATCAAGTGAATAGGGAGAATGGAGCACGAGGGTAATGCTGGTTTGAGGTTAAAAACTGCTGAACACTCAGCATAGTGTGGGCGGGCATGTTGTCATGCTGCATGTCATTCATGCAAATGGCCCGTCATGGAACCGGTAAATGTGTTGAAACAGTATCCAAAAAAATTCACTGAAGCTGAATGCAGTCTCTCACAAGGGCAGCTGGTGCACTGACACAGATGGGCTCCTAGAACACTCACCTAGTGGGGGAAGCCTATACTACAAGGGGCCCACCCTCTAGAAAATAATTCCATTTTCTAGGGTTGCCACTCATACATATTAGGGCAAATTACAGTTATTAAGTGATTCACAGACTCTAACAATATAAATCTATATAACCCTCCAGTTAATTCATTTTATTCAAAAAAGATCTTTGCATCCTACAGAACTTTATTAAGTTCTCCTGGGATTTTTTTTCTCTTATTTAAGATTAGTCACATACACTTATAAAACCAAAATTTGTGAAACCAATTTCCCAACAGAGGCGTTTTTGTTTTGTATTTTTGACCTAATCAATCACTTTTCATTTATCCAGAATTTAGAAAGGAGAAAAAGTATAGAAGGAAAAGAAAGGGCAGCTTAGGTTTCCTGTCACTTAGTTCCTAACTGTAAGATCATCCTAAAACATTCTTTCTTCCTCTCTTCAATCTGGGTGATAATATTAACCATACATTGTTATGACAAGGATATGGTGAGAATCAAACAGACTCATGCTGCTAAAAGTTCTTTGTAAGTTATAAAACTTCAAGTAAAGCATTATCATGATGATTAAAATATCAACCTAAACCAAAACTCCCCAGATTGAAAATTAGAGAGGGTTAAGTTTTGAATAGGCTATTATCCAAATGACTTTGTTATCAATTAGTTCTTAATTTTAAAGAAATAAAAATTTAGTATCTTAAGCTCTGTGTCACTGCTCTATATAAGTATTGTATTAAAGACTGTTGTGCTATATGATAAGGCTTTAGAAACGCACTGGGGGCTTCAAGGTTCTGAAATCTATAGATCCATACTCCTACCATAAGGCTTTGGTGTCTTTTCTGCTTGCTATTAAATTCTTCAGGGGTGGGGATTTGTCTTATATCTATAATCATCTTTTTATCACAAATACACACTTCCAAGTTCTTAGTAGGAGCACAATAAATAAATATTTAATTTCCAAATGGAACAGAGTAGATGGAAAGAGCTAAAAACTGTCAAGACTTTCAAGGTCAACACTCAGTTCTATCAAATACCAAAGTATACAGGGGAAGCTGGGATGGCTCAGTGGGTTATGCACTCGCTTTGCAGCCCCAGAGCCCCCAGTTCAGTTCTTGCCGGGGCCTATGTGGGAGGCTCCCAAGCCCAGTTTCTACCCTGTGCAGCCCCGCACCCACCTGTGGAGTGAAACTATATGGAAAACTAATGCTGTCAACTATGGAGACTGCTCTGGGCCCTCCCCCTTCTCTCTGTATCTCCCTGTCTGTCTCCCTCTGTGTCAAAAAACAATAAAAATAAATCTTAAAGTATATGGCCTTCGTAAGTAACTTCACCTCACTGGATGCTCAGTTTTCTTACCTGTTAAATGAAGAAATTGAAATCCAGAACCTGCCACTTCTAAGTTTCTATGAACTTTATTCTTATTTATTTTAGCCACCCATCTAATCCTTTCTTTATTGCACCTTTGCCAAGGAACACATTAGCCTTTGCATTTATTGTCTGTGCCATTTAATACAACAAAGTTTCTAGCCCTGACATGGGCATACTTCTATTTCAAAATATAACTTCCTGCTAATTGTTCCTCCTTGAGCTTCAAAAATATGCAAGATGTTATTTCAGAAATATGATCTGTGTTTTTTGTTTTTGTTTTTGTTGCTTTTTTTTGCAAGGAAACAACATTCAGGAAAAATTCAATTATTAGTACTTGAGATTTAATAAGGAAAATTTGCCTTTTAAGTTAATAGTGTTTACACCTTACCCCATTGGAACTATACTGTATTTTGTTGCGTGGGATGTCTTCTCCATTCACTGAAATAACACTGGGCTTTGAAGTAAAACCAAGGATCTGAATGGTGTCGTATGCCAGAGTAGCAATTCCATGGTAGCCATTTTTAATTATAGTTGCTTTCAGAACTTTCTGTTGTTAGGAGAAAAATGAATTTTAAACAAATGATGATAGTATACAGAAATTTAAAGCACAAGGTGGTTTACAGAGTTGACAATACTTCAACATATTTCTTACTTTTAATATCCCTTAGAATATATTTTTCTTTATAAAAATGAACTGTTATATCACAACAAATAATGAATATTTAAACTTACATTACTGAATTCATATTCAACATAGAAGTACTCTTCCTGTTCAATAGAATCTGCAAAATAAGGATTAATATTAGAAAATACAAGTCAATTTTACCTTTTAACATTTTCTTAAAGATTCATTTTTATTGTTTTTGACAGAGAGAGATACAGAGACAGAGAGAAGGGGGAGGGCCCAGAACAGTCTCCATAGTTGCACATCATTGATTTTTCCACATAGTTTCATTCGACAGGTGGGCGCGGGGCTGCACAGGGCAGGAACTGGGCCGGGGTCTCACCCTGGTGAGAACTAAACTGGGGGCACTCCCCAGTTCAGCATATGGGTCCACACGGGCCGGGGCTGGGATTCGATCCTCGGTCCCTGGGGCTGCAAAGTGAGCGCTTAACCCACTGAGCCATCCTGGCTTCCCCGTTTTTAACATTTTTAAAAATTTAAATTCTGATCAATAAAATTCCAAGTCCATATGGTGTTGTCTAAGCCTTGTACTTGGAATCCTCTAAATTACCTAGAAATTACTGGGGGAAAATAGTTGAATAATCACTGGCCTCAAACTTACATTTTTCAGGATGCTCTTTGGAAAATAAATAGGCGTTAACCTGTTTATCAAGTAGGCTTCATCATCTTACCATGCTTCCAACTTTTCCCTTCATTTCCCATCCAAAACTAAGAGAAAGGAGATTTGTTTTCCACATTTTCAACACTTCAATTTAGAAAGGAGGGATATAGCATAACAATTTTACAGACAACCCCTTCCCACATATCTATTGTTCATATACATGAACTCACAATCATAGAAAATATATATCTACTTTTTTCCCTGATTCCCAATATATTTTTTTATTTCAATACCTAAAATTTTATTAATTTAAAATTCTAAAATTTTAAATTAATCTTTTTCAAGTGTTAGAGATTTTGCTGATACCTAAGAAATTCACTGAAAAAGAAAGAAAAAAAGAAAAGAGGGTCCCAAAGAACGTGCTTATCATGAAAATACAGGCATTGGCAGCCTCTGTACCATCTCTTAATTTTTACCACAGAAGCAACTAGCCATATGCTCTATATATAAGATTACGGGTATATCTTCCTATCTATCTTCACATTCTCTTCCTCTACTTTTCTATCTTCCGTATGAAAATGTTTATCCTTCTTCCCCGTAGTAACCCCATAGGCATTATGATCTCTGTGGGATAGTGCCCAATTCCTTGAAAACCCATTTCTGATTTTTAAAATGTGGCGTTCTGAATATATTTATCATAAGTACTTATCTTTGTAACAATATAATTATTTCTATTGTTTCAGGGAAAGCCTTTTCTGTAGTTGATTGATGTGTGAAATTAGACTGAAGGCGAAAATTCAAATAAGAGATAATGAATAAACAAAACCATTGATATTGTGCTGTAGCCAGCTAAGTCTTGACCTCTTTTCTTAGTTCAAGCTATGTCTTCCTCTACTATACAGCATTTTTCAAATGATGGTCCCTGTCTCCTCACCAGAGAATCTCAACAGCTTTTCCTTCCATTCATTTCACAGCTGTGCCATCAACTCTTATAAGTTTCTTACAAATTTCCATCGAAAGTTTGATTCCTTATGACTGGAATTTCCACTCCTTCCAAAGTGAGAATAATGAATGAGGAAAATTCTATTTTAGCATATTAATATGATAAATGCTCCCTCCTCTCAAGTAGCCATAGCACGATTTATCAGCATCTTCCTGGAGATTATGTATAAACATAATGTATTTTGCTAGCACATTCCTGGAGATAATGGTCTCCCCTGTGTTATGTAAACCCAGAGAGGTGGCCAGATCTGAGGAAAAGTTCAAGTTCCTGGACAGTAATGTTAGTAAAAGCAGAATCTTGTCATGGTGTCTATTATATTTTATTTACTTCATTGGTATAAGTCTCCAGTTTTTAATTTTTTAAAAAGATTTATTCTATTGTTTTTGACAGAGAGGGACAGAGACAGAGAAGAGGGAGGGCCCAGAGCAGTCTCTCAGCTGGGATGGCTCAGCTGGTGAAGCACTGGCTTTGCAGCCCTGGGGACCAAGGATCAAATTCCAGCCCTGGCCTGTGCGGACCCATATGCTGAACTGGGATGTGCTTCTCATGCGGGAGGTCCCCAATTTGGTTCTCACCTCTGGTTCAGCCAGTGGCTTGAGGTGAGGGTGCCTCCCATGTGAAAGCCCCCTGGTCTGGTTCCTGCCCTGTGCGGCCCCCACCCACCTGTGTAGAACAAAACCATGTTGAAAAACTGATGACATACAACAGTTTTTAATTTTAAGTAAAGTCATATTGAAACCCAGAATATTCCAATTGTTGTACATGTTGGTCTACTTACCAATAGAATCACCATCATCCCAGAAAAGACAGCCAGATGCTTCTCCCTGTTCATCTAGAGCCACTATGAGGCTAAAAGGATTCAGACGGCTATAGAAAAAGATTAAAAATTGTATTTTCAGAGTTGAAAGGAGGCTAACTCTAAACATCTCATGGAACTACCTAGAAAAATGTTGAGTTGTTTCTTAAGCACATTTACTAAATTTCCATTTGGTTTATCCTTCAATATCTCCAGTGATAGGAAACTTAAAAACATCCTTAAGCAACCTTTTTCTGCTCTAAACAGCTCAATCTGGGGTTTGGAGGGTGGGAGTGATTGTAATAGAACAGACCTCTTAAATGCACTCCCCTTGAAAAAGTAAAGGTTTTTATAATTAATAAGGTGATAAAATAATTATTATACCACGCCAATTGAAGATGCACCCCTCCGTTTCTTTGACTTGTCTACAACAAAGAAAAAGCTATTATAAAATTGCCAAAGTCATTGGATCTGGGAACCTGGGAGCTGATTTTAAAGTATAATCAACGGGATTCCAGGGAAATGAAGCTTGAACAGTAATTTGGAGAGTGTGCTCTGCTGGGAGTTTATTAACATCTCAGGAGCAAGGCAGAATCCATGTGTTCTGTGTTTGTGACTCCACAGTGGAGACAGGACTCAAGGATTTGATCCTAACTAGTCACTTGGCAACAGAACATTGGTAGGCCAATTTTGACGAGAAAGAAACTGCACAGTGCAAGTGATCATATAATCTTACTTTTGGAGAAGTTGAGATACAGTGAGTATACCTTAAGAAAGATATTTTGGTTTTATTAATATAAAATATACTTATTTCATTAGACTTTTGTCTATTGAAATGAAAGTTAGACATGAAACCCTCTGTTCTTTCTTGGCAATGAACAATAGTATACTAACTTGAAATCAAATGAATCTAAATTTTCAAATTAGTGCTTGGAAACTATAGATCTAGTACATAGTTTAAGGTGTGCCCAGGGAGTTCGCAGTATTTCAAAAATGTTTAACCAAAATTTCTCTCTAATACTGGTGCATATTTTAGCTGATTTTATTTTCAATTAATGCTGATTAGAGATTCTGATTTGTTATTACAAATCTTTAAGATAAAATAGAAATATAAAATAATAATTACTACTTAAAAATCTGCTTGTTTGCTAGACAAAAATCTTTGATTACATATCTATAGAGAGAAAAAAAAAAGGCTAATTCAGTGTAATCCAAATGAATAAAAGCGTGTGGACCCTGACCTAGCCTTCATATAAAACCTAGGAGAGAATGCATGAATTAGAAATCACTGGCTATCTTAAAAAGGATAATGTGAAGATATTTAGGGCACTATAACTTGGAAATGGATCACATGCTTTAAGCATATCATCTACTAATCTCTCTCCTTTTTTCTTCTCTTCCTTCTCTTCTCTTATTCTTTCTTTGTTTTTCTCATATGCACATGACCATACTGACTCACACATACACATATACAGACATACATATAGACCAATAATTAATTGTACTACTAATTGAGCCACTCTCTGTCACTGGCCACCTACTCACAAACACCCCCTCCTCAGACACTCCCCAGCCAGGAAGTCTGACCACAACAGGAAGGTCAAATCCTAACATAGTATGGAGTCTCCGGACAGGATGTGCCTGTTACCTCAGCTCTGTTGTTCTGCCTGGAGACTGTGTTGGCAGAATATATCCTCCACGAAGGAAAAGAGGAATTACATCCAAAGGAGCATAGACTCTAACAAACCTCTTCTTCCAAGAAGGTACGACTGGACCTCCCTAGCACAGAACAAGCCAGACTTAATTACTCCAATTAATCACTGGTAACAAGTAATACATTTAAGGAGACTCAGAAAGTTAAAACCCAAACTTCTGTTTAAATGTAACAAAGAACACATGGAATTCAGTAATAGAAAGGGTGATTTAAAGTCTATATCAGTATTTATATAAAGAAAATATAACTTACATAAACTCCAATATATAAAACACATGAACTAATTTTAGAAGTTCAACTTTACAAACTCACTGACCTATTAAAAAGTTAAATAAGAATACAAGTTAACATGACATTGGGCTCAGAAGTATTAAACATTGATGTAATAACACTGTTAAAAATTTTATTATTGAATTTGTTAGGGTGACATTGGTTAGTAAAAGTTATATAGGTTTCAAGCATACAATTCTATAATGCATCATCTGTGTGTTGCATTGAGTGCTCACCACCCAGAGTCAGTTTTCTTTCCATTGCCATACATTTGAACACCCTCCCTCCTCTACCACCCCACTTCCCTTACGTAATAACACTTTTGTGTGAGCATTCTTATTACACTATTTAATAGTTCAATTTTATTAAGAAATGGGACTTAATGCAAATGTTTAAGAAAATTTATGAAGCATCTTTCCAGAATACAGTGTAAAAACCATTGGTTTAATTGTTTAAGATACTATTAATATAATAATCTGACCAATAAATGGTGAATTCTTAATATCACTTCCACTCTCTCCCCCCAACCCCGACCCCCTTAACAACTAGCTGACAGTTTGAAAATAGATCACATATCCTTTCTTTCAATTTGGGATTAGTCCTATGTTTAGTGTCAAAATTTATTCCCATAAAAATTTCTTGAAGATTGGATAAGATTGGCCAATGGTCATCAAAACATACTAAAAGAATGGGAAAGTGGGAAGCTGGGATGGCTCAGTGGGTTAAGCGCTCACTTTGCAGCGCTGGGGACCGGGGATCAAATCCCGGCCCCGGCCCCGGCCCATGCAGAACCATATGCTGAACTGGGAGCTCCCCCAGTTCAGTTCTCTCTCTGTCTCTGTCTCTGTATCTCTCTCTCTCCCTGTCAAAAATAAATAAATAAATAAAAATATATTAAAAAAGAATGGGAGAACTCAGTTAATTAAAATAACTTCTCTATAGTAGAGATGTCACATTGGGTCCCCTCACATTCTGCCCCTCTCCCCCATCATAGAGGTCATACTTTCCACTGCCTAGGAGGTTAGGAATAGCTTGTGTAGGAAAAAATGAGATCAATTAAATGTTTTGGGATTTTGAACTATAAAATATGAAAAGAACCTGCCACTTATCTTAGAAGCATAAAGGATGTATTAAAATATAAGTCCATCAGAAGCTGAGGCCCTTTGGACTGCAGTTATTAGTAAAATGGTCCCATGGAATGCTGAGTCTTGGTAATGGCACAACGCTAGGTTGAAATTTCACAGAATTTTGTGATTAAATCCTGAATTTGTCCAGAAATCAATTGCTATTACAGTTGCTGTTCTTTGATTTCAACAAAATTCCTTTTGTCACTTCATGTGTACTCCCACAGTAAACCCCATACTTGAGTAGCTTGCAGGGGTTTCTGTTTCTTGCAAGATAAAGTATCTGATTCATAGGTTATAATATCTATTACACTCTGCTATAAAGAAACATCACTATGGGGAATCATTTGCTTTTAAGAATTTAAATGTTTGCATAAAATAACTGTTTATTCTGCATCTAAAATAATTTATTCCAATCTCACCTTAAATATTTGCCTATCTATACATGGCCTAATTCTACCATTTTGAGAAGAGTAAACAATTGTAAACAAAGGGTTTCAGAAAGAACTAAGTCATCAGAATTATACAGTCCAAGGCTCTAGAAGTCATACAGTGAAAAAGATACTGTATAAATCTCTGAGTTCATAGATGTATAGTATTTTTTCTATAAAATGTCCAAAATACATACTGTATAAAAGTCAAACCACGGTGATTCAGGAAAATACACATACACAGATCTTGCTCCCTTGGAAAAAAAAGAAAACATTTAACTTTTCAAAACATTTTGTTGCGTTAAGGTATTCCAGTAAAAATACATTCAATTCTCTGGATAATGAATCCTATCTTACTTAAATTAAAACCAAGTGCTTGTCAACATATACATAATTATGCGGTAGAGCTAGAGAATCTCCATGAAACACATATGATCTATCAAAAAATATGTCTCATGTCTAGATTATGGGATTTTAATGTACACTGTTGATAATGTTTTCTAAAAAGCCTAACTGGGTTTGCTATTTTTCAAAATATTAAGTCTCAGTACAATGTAAATATATTCTATTACTAACCATGCAATTATTTGTGTCATTTTAACTTAATGGCAACTGTGCAACAGTTATTTAGAAATGTAAAATATGAAATGCTGATCAATTTAAATTTTTTTGAGTTCTTACTAAGTACAGACCACTTTTCTTATATATATTATATCCAAGCATATTATTATATGTATACTACACACACACACACACACACAGTAGACCTAGATTATACTTGTCTATGTGTGTTTAGATAGAGTTGTGGTGAAGTCAAGAACAATCCAGAAATACAGAAAATACTTGCTTCGAAGAAGCCCATAAAGGCCCAATTTCAGTTCTGCTGTATGCGACAAGTTCATCAAAGCTAGAGAAAGTCAACACAACACAACACACAGCTTTGAAAATATTCTATCTCTGGGAATTCTAATATCTGGTCCTGAAAGTTTTCAGATTTGTTGTCAAAGAATCTTTATGGTATCTATCCTGCTGATTATCCTGCATATGTGGCTTTCACCTCTAATTCTCTCAGATTCATGTTATCTCTTCCCCTTATGATTAAAGTATGGAAAAGACAACTATCTGGAAAAGAATGATAAATGAATTTGAATCAAGAATTTAGGTTTATTTGGAAAAGGCTAGTGAAGCAACTGATGTTCTCAGAACAGATTTCTGTGCTATTACATTGGCATCAGTGAACAAAGAAAGCATTCTGTCTCTATTCTTTTTAATGTTGATTATATTTGGGGGTCAATATCGTACTTCTGTAAATTATCTGGAGAAAAAATTTAGAATCTCTAAATAGCAGAAACATATAGTATTTCAGTTTTGTTGGCATTTACATGACATGAAGCATATTTTATATAACATAAACATATAAATACACTGTTTTCAAATCAAAAAATGAAAATGATGTAAGAAAAATAGGAAATTATGATAAGCCTGGATTGGTAGCAAGTGTCAAATGGAACCAATGTAAACGGATGTGAAGAACTATATTGTGCTGATAGAAAATTCTAGTACTTACCTCTTCAAGAACTGGATTAATCATTAAAGCTGGTCCCCAAAGGAACGCTCTATCAATTTCCTGAGCCTGAGTATCTGAAGGAAATCTAGAGTTTTAGGATGAGAAACCATTCATTTAATCAAATTAATGTCTTTATGTAAGTCACTAATGTCTTAACCACCTCCGGTTCATGGTGGCCAACACCAAGGAAAACAAAAAGTTAAAAACAGGGTTTAGGGTACAAGTAGTATATTAGGAATAAAAATCAAGTGAAGCAATTGGAATCAGTTATCTTCCCTGACCAAAAGATAAATGAACATTAAAGCTAAGGTCAAAATAGTGCCAAGTAATCAAACTGTTTAAGTTTTTTGTTGTCCCTCCAGGCAACCTAAACAGCCTTTATGGATTCAGTACCAACCCTACCTCCTTCGTAAAGCTGTCTCTGTTTCATTTCACATGGACCTTGCCTTTCTTTGAGATTTTATTGCACTTTAAAGTATTTTATAGCCTAGCCATACTGCCAGGACATAAATATACATAATGTTCTATATTATACTTAATTTCACTCAAAGCTGTTAGTCGCAATCTTTGTAATCACTCTGTGGGCAGGGCCCATGTTTCATCTATTTTTCATATTTAATACTATTTAGACAGCAAGACAAAGACTTTTTCTTTTGTTAAGTGATTGAAAATATTTTAACTAAATACTTCAAATCTGTAAATTATTTCTAATCATAGTCAGTGAGAAAAAAACCAAAACAGATTTTCCTATTTCTTTACCCACTAAATAATTCCATTAGTAGGAGAACCCAGGCTTCCAGAATCTATATGATAGAACATCTAAGACTAGAACAATTATTAAATGTGATTTACTCATGCATCAGTCCTCGAACCACTGTATTTCCACTGATGTGAGAATGATAGAAGAGGGTGTATAAGTAAGGCAGCAAAAAGTATCTAATCTTTAATGCAGAACGGGATATGGAGGCAAACTCTTCTCCAAAAGCCCCAGGATCTTGTTCCTATAAAAGAGAAATATTTCAATAGACTTATTACCTGGAGTTGAAATTTATGTCTTATTTTTTTCTCTTTAGGGGTTAAAGAAAAGCAGAACATTTTAAAGATATTATTTCTATTTGAAAGCCTTTCACAGTTACAAGTTATTGCAAAGTTGTTTCTCAATTATATACATTCTAAAAATTTTACATATTATTGTGCGTAGTGTATAGTTTGTATATTAGGCAAACAGCAAACTTTCAAATCACTTCTAATGAAAATTCATTACTATACCTTCTCCTCAAGAGAAAGAGCAAGTTTACAGCCATTGACTAGGGAATGATTTTGCCTTCAGGCTGAAGAGAGAATCTTGTATCATATTATACTATAATGTCTGCTTGCCATCAAAACAAAAAAGTGAAAT
>PVKE010041239.1:0-14253 GCA_004027555.1 Craseonycteris thonglongyai | reverse complement strand
TGACATTGGTTGGTAACAATCAGACAGTTTCCCAATGGACAACTCCACATCACATCACCCATGCATCGCATTATGTGCCCAGCTCCCAGAATCAGGTCCCCCTCCAACCCGATATATCTGGTGCCCACTCCCCCCTCCCCACACAACTCTCCCTCCCCCCTCCTCCCTCCTCTCCAGGTAAACACCAAACCATTGAGTGTGTCCATAATGCTGGTGCCCTCTTCCACCTCCCCTCCCTCTCTCCCTCCCCCTCCTCCCCTTCCCTCAGGCAATCAAAGACACAGAGACCTATGGACACACCCAATAACTTGAACCTGATTCTTTATAGTTCTTCGGGACATCTCTTAAAACTAGAGAATGTGCTTCCATTCATTAAACTTTCCATGAGTACTACTAATGAATTATTTAATTGTGACCCATCCTTGCCTACATTGTAAGTTCCTTGAGTACAGGAGACAGCCACATCTCATTTAGTTCATGTACCAGCAATGTCCTGCTTATTAAATGTCTGATGAATGGATGAATGATTGCATGTATCTAAAAAGAAGAAGACCGGGGAAGCTGGGATGGCTCAGAGGGGTAAACGCTCGCTTTGCATCCCCGGAGCCCGAGGATTGAATTCCAGCCCCGACCCATGTGGACCCATACATTGAACTGGGGTGTGTCCCCAGTTCAGTTCTTGACGGGGCCCATGCAGGAGGCTCCTGGCCCAGTTCCTGCCCTGCTCAGCCCCGCACCCACCTGTGGAGTGAAACTATATGGAAAACTAATGCTATCAACTATGGAGACTGCTCTGGGCCCTCCCCCTTCTCTGTCTCTGTCTATCTCTCTCTCTGTCAAAAAACAATACAAACATATATATATATATATATATATATATATATATATATATATATATATATAATTTATTTATTTTTTTTTTAAAGGAGAAAAACAACTTTTCAAATGAAAGGCCTACCAGTATAAGGAAAAACAAATCTATCTAAGGAAAGATGTTGTATAGAATGTGTTTTAGAATCATATAGGTTTAGAGTGGGAAGATTTTGCTGAGTGTTAAAGTGATTATATCTACACATTCAAGACCACATTCACTCTTTTTTTTCTAAATTTCAGAAAGTTTGGAAGCTATTATTATTTTTTAACTTGAGTCATTCTCTCTTCCCCAATTTGAGACTTCTCATCTTTCAGTGGTGAGGAACAATGAACAGGTCTTTATTCATACTGTTTACCTAATTTGGGACGAAGTCCATACATAATTTTCCTAGGTCAACCTCACCTGGGAGTCGAAAAGGGAATTATTTCTCTTAACTCTTGGACTCACTCTGGTTGAGTACTGGGTTAATGAGGCCAGAGCAACGACTCTCTTTCTGTAGTCTCACTCTGGCCTTTTAACTTTGTTCATTGCCCTCACTGAGAGGTCAGGTGAGAGTGGAAGAAATCTGCATTCCTGAAAAAGCCGGTCATTGCATAAGCCCTGCTCTCAGCAGGTCATTAGCATCACTGTTTTACAGGAAGGACAGCATGATAATCCTTCCTTGCGGGTCAGCCCTTGGCGTGGAGTGCTATGATTAAAAGATGCATAAAGCCAGACTTGGCCTTTGCGTGATCCCTCTTTAACATGCTACTTCCTAGTCAGTGAACAAGAAGAATGAATGAGATGTGTAGGGTGGGGAATCACTATTCCCCCCACTCAAAAAAGTAGAAGAAAATAAAAAATTCTAAATCATCGCAAATATATCAATACAGAGTAATTTTAATAGGCCAATACTCCAAGTTTGAACGTGTGTGTGTGTAATCTGAATTCTCTCTCTCTCCTTTCTCCCTTCCTCCATTCCTTTCTTCCTTTCTTCCTTCCTTCCCTCCTTCCTTCCTTTCTTTTTATTGTTAAATTTATTGGGGTGACATTGGTTGATAAATGTTGCATAGGTTCCAGGTGTAAAATTCTACATTATATAATCTGTGTGTTGCATTGTGTGCTCACCGTCTAGAGTCCGTGCTCCTTCTGTCACAAGCATTTGATGCTTCCACTCTCCTCCCCCAATATCCTCCCCCAACATCCTCTCCCCTCCCCCTCAGTAACTTCTAAACAATTGACCGTAAGCACAAGTTTTTGTTGCTTTGTTACTTTCAATTTTACATTCCACCTGTAAATGAAGTCATATGGCTCTTGATTTTTTTCTGTCCGACTTAATTTGCTTAACATGATGATCTCAAGGTCCATCCATGTTGTTGCAAGTGGCAGTATTTCGTCTTTTCTTATTGCTGAGTAGTATTCTAGTGTGTAAATGTGCCACAACTTCTTTATCTAGTTTTTAATGTTATGTGAACTCTGAAAGATGCTGACATTGCTTTGGAACCAAAATAAACACCTTGTATTGTGTAAATGTTTGCACCAGCGTGAGATTTTTGCTAGAATTTGAACTAGCCCAGGGGTTCCAGCAGAGATGAACTCAGGGGTGGAAAGCAGGATGGAAGTGAGCTTGCCCACTGCAGAGTCTTTGTCACATCACTAAAGTACATAATTAATGAAGGACCAACACCTAGTGCCAATAGTCAGGACCTCTCTTGAGATTCCCGGGCCTGGGCTTTTTAATACAAGTTCTCTTTGCCATGTGCTTTCCATATATCCTACTAGTTTTGTTGCTATTGTTGTTATTGCTTTTGTTTTATTGTTCCCTGTATTAGAGCATTTTTTGATCTAAAAGTTTATGTACTAAAAATAATTTCAAACATTTATTTTACTGTTTTTGAGAGAAGGTGTGTGGGTGTGTGTGTATGGGGGGGGCAGAGCAGTCTCTATAATTGTACATCATTAGTTGTTACATGGCTTCATGCCACACAGGTGGATGTGGGGCCGCTTGGGGTGGGAACTGAACTGGGGACATCCCACATAGGGGGCGAGAACCTTCACCACCATCTCAATGGTTACCAGTTGTGCCACAGTTCAACATAAGGGGTTTTCACAGGCTGGGACCAGGATTTGATCCTCAGACCTCATGGTTGAAAGGTACGGTAAGTGCTCAACCTGTTGAGCTATCCCAGCATCCCTAAAAATAATTTTAAACCTATAAGTATCTGAAGTATGTTAGATGGTCAATAGAAAATAGGATTAAAAGATGCATAAAGCCAGACTTGGCCTTTGCGTGACCCCTCTTTAACATGCTACTTCCTAGTCGGTGAACTAGAAGAATGAATGAGATGTGTAAGAATGAATGAGATGTGATGGAATGAACATCAGTTATTAAGAGGCCAAAGGTAGGAATTGCCCATATTAAAATAAAACCAATAGGCAACTAGAAAGCATTGCTTCACAATAGTCTAAAGTATTTCTAAGAGCAGTAGACTTCAATAAGACAAACACATTCCAGCAAATACCATAGCAATGAAAGGATAGATAGGTAGATAGGTAGATAGATAGATAGATAGATAGATAGATAGATAGATAGATAGATAGATGATACATAGATAGACGATAGATAGATAAATAGATAGATTTGGGATGTGATCTTAGCCCTAAAGGTAAGCCTGGTCTTCACCCAGTAGACACTGATGGTGCAGCTACAAGAAAATTCACAGCTGGACTCCATTCAGATTGGTTGGAATTCAGGCAGCCCTGGTTCTTTAATATCTTGACTTAGTCCCAGGTCGAAAGAAATTTCCAAAGCAAGTGCCTGCTTGCTGTTAAATAAGAATATACTGTACATACACTAGCTCTTCTTAAAATTTCACAGCTGCACTGGGACATTAGCAAGCAGAATTCATTATCCCCACCTGAGTGATGAAGAAATAAGATTTAGAGAAGTTGGGGAACAGCTGTGTTGTGTTTTTTCCACACTAGCAACCCATTATTCCTCACCGTTTACTCACAGAGAACAATGCGCTGTCTTCTTGGGCACCATACCTCTATTCTGTTTACAAGTGAAAGTCAAAGGAATGATGGTTTGTAATTTTTCTCTCCTAAATTATTACCTCATTTCTACTATTTTACGTGAAGATGGGCACTGAAAAAAGTATCAGTATTTAAAAACAGCTCTTTTGGGAAAGCCAGGATGGCTCAGCGGGTTAAGCAGTTGCTTTGAAGCCCCGAGGGCCGAGGATCGAATCCTGGCTCCGGCCTAGGCGGACCCACATGCTGAACTGGGGTGTGCTTCCTGAATGGAGTGAGGCCCCCAGTTCAGTTAAAATAAATAAATAAATAAATAAATAAACAAACAAATAAATAAATAAAAACAGCTCTTTTAAAAATAAGGGGTGCAATTTACAGAAATGGGATTCAAAGGGGTACACAAGTGGAAAAATGATGGGAACCACTCTTAGTCTTCAGATGGTTCTCCGGGTTGATTATTCTACAATTTCATTGTAATTTTGATGTCCTCACAGGGTGAGGCAAGCATATATTTATCTACTCTGCCATCTTGGATCTCTCAATAAAAACATTAAAAAAAAGAACACCAGACAAAGGCTCATGCACATTAGTCAGAGGATGGTGGACATGACAAAACTCATTGCACTTCTGTGATCTTTTTGAAATGTTATGGATATTTTAGGAAATTTATATATGCATGTAATCAAAACATTCTGATGTATAAGCAAACATTTTTTAAAATTTAAGGGAAATTAGATTGGGTAAACTCAAAATGAAGTTAAATCTGTCAAAGTGATCTGAAACCATTGCAGAGTAATTTGACTTTCTCCATTTATCATGTTAAATTTTTAAAGCCTCTTCTGAATTGTTCTTTAGGTACATAAACTGTGGTGCTATTATGCAGGACGATATTTAAGTATTAAGGCATAATTCCCAGCAATTACAGTAATAAATGGATATCCCATTCTTCTATTGTTCTTTTAACCGATGGTAATAGATATACCTCCATTAACATAATAAGATCATTTCATAATGATGTTAATGCACTAGCTGGACACAGAAAACAACTTTGATTTTTTGACCTGTATTCTTTTAGACCCAGCCTGGAAACTTGTTTTTTTTTCTCACCACTTGGATAACATCTTTAATATTTACATAATTAAAAACTCATTCAGTCAATTAAAGTTACAAATGTAATTTCATTTAATCAACTAAAATATCTAGTACAGGATCATGATCGGAATTCTAGACTCGGGAAAGCTGGGATGGCTCAATGGGTTAAGCAATCATTTGGCAGTCCCAGGAACCGAAGACTGAATCCCGGCCCTGGCCTGTGTAGACCCATATGCTGAATTGGGGTGTGCGTCCTATGTGGGAGGCCCTCCTGCCCCAGCCCCCAGTTTAGCCCCTGGTTCAAGGGGGCATGCCTCCCATGCGGGAGGCCCTCAGCCTAGTTCCCGCCCTGCACGGCCCTCGCCCACCTGTGTATCACAGAAACCATGTTGAAAACGGATGACGTACAACTATGGAGACTGCTCTGGGCCATCCCCCTTCTCTGCCTCTCTGTCAAAAGCAATAGAATAAATCTTTAAAAAAATTCTAGACTCATGCTAATTAGTGCTCCTTTCTTCTCACAGCTCAATACTGCATCGAACCTGGAAGCCAGTAACAAGGAGGGGTGGGCAGATACATCCCTTTTCAGCCTACTCACTAGCTGTAGTTTCTGCCCCTGACTCCCCAGGATAAGAGACCTAGAGGGGAAAATTTGGACCCATCAACCAAGGGGGTCTGGCTGAAACTTCATCCACATTCTGCTCACCATCTCATGTGCCTTTGGCATTGCTGTGTCCACAGGGAAAGAGAGGCCCCTTTCAGGTGGACAGGTGGCTACCATCTCTCTGTTCATAAGCCTTTTGTCCATTGGGTAGGGCTGCGTTGACTGCGAGTGGGTACCATTTATTATTCTTTTAAAGATTTATTTTTATTTTTTTTGACAGAGAGACAGACAGACAGAGACAGAGAGAAGGGGGAGGGCCCAGAACAGTCTCCATAGTTGACAGCAATAGTTTTCCATATAGTTTCACTCCACAGGTGGGCACAGGGCTGCACAGGGCAGGAACTGGGCCGGGAGCCTCCCGCATAGGCCCCGGAGAGAACTGAACTGGGGGCACACCCCAGTTCAGCACATGAGTCCACATGGACTGGGGCCAGGATTCGATCCTCAGGCTCCAGGGCTGCAAAACGAGCGCTTAACCTGCTGAGCCATCCCAGCATCCCCTATTATTTTTAAACTAGGAATTTTTCAACCTTATAAAGAAAGAACTACTTCACTTCATTACTGTTACTTGGGAGATGTCTTTTCATTTCGTGGGAAATCATGATCCTGTGGGCTACCAGCCTTGAGCACACTGGGTGCCATCTTGTGTCAGCGACTGTCTCCCACTGTGGCTCCCTCCACAAGCTTCACCACCTGTCTGGGCCATACCTACTCTTTCAGTTTTGTGTCCTTTGTCAGATCTGGCCCTGACCGCCCTCATGTCCACAGTCCTCCATCTTTTGAAAACCCAAAGCACTCAGTACCAGTTCCTTGGGTATTTTTCTAATGCTATGCTACGTTCCTTCCTTCTTTTCACTTCCTTTTTGCTTCCCTCTCTCTTTCTCTTATCCACACCCTCTCCTCTTTCTCCCTTCTATGCCCTGCTCCTCTGCTCCCCTTGGTCTTTAATTCCCTCCCTTTTATTCTTTTTTTTAAAGATTTATTTATATTGTTTTTGACAGAGAGAAAGAGAGAGAGAGAGAGAGAGAGAGAGAGAGAGAGAGAGAGATACAGAGACAGAGAGAAGGGGGAGGGCCCAGAACAGTCTCCATAGTTGTATATCATTGGTTTTTCCACATAGTTTCATTCCACAGGTGGGTGGAACTGCACAGGGCAGGAACTGGGCCCGGGTCTCACCCTAGTGAGAACTGAACTGGGGTCACTCCCCAGTTCAGCATATGGGTCCGCACGGACTGGGGCTGGGATTGGATCCTCAGTTTCTGGAGCTGCAAAGTGAACGCTTAACCCACTGAGCCATCCCGGCTTCCCCAACCTCTCTTTTATTCTAATCTAACTTTTTCTTCCATCGAAATACACACTATATGTACTTTAAAAGTCAAGTGATATAACTTTTAACTAAAAAGGATAGTTTCCTTCTTTCTACTGCCTAGTTCTATGCCTTAGACTGGGTCGGGGCTGGCGAACCTATAGCACACATGCCTGAAGTGGCACGCGGAGCAATTATT
The DNA here is from genome assembly GCA_004027555.1 of Craseonycteris thonglongyai. Lineage (NCBI taxonomy): Eukaryota > Metazoa > Chordata > Mammalia > Chiroptera > Craseonycteridae > Craseonycteris > Craseonycteris thonglongyai. Next base: position 7,106 of record PVKE010041239.1, on the reverse strand, counting down.
TCGGCACGCGGAATTATTGTTTTTTTGTTATAAAAATATCCTATGCCTCTTATAGACAAAAATAATCGATACCTCTATCTCACTCGATGGGTTGGCCACGTGAGTCGAGCGAGTATACTCTTATTTCATAAACTTTGGCAGTCAATCGCCAAAAGGTCCGCCACCCCTGGACTAGAGCAATGATTGTCTATTGCTTTGTCTGTCTCTTCTGACATTTATCTCTGTGTTTCTAAATAACTTAAACTTCTATTTATTGTATTTTCAAATTTATAAATTGTCCATTTACTTTCTTGTAAAAACAGCTAAGATTAGTAGTCTTATGTCAATGGTCCACATACATACTTACTTTTACTTCATCTTTTAATCATAGTTCTATGCTTTAGAAAGTTAATATTTAGTGTTTGCATTATGTTTAAGTTAAATTTTTGTTCACACTGGGTCTTATAGGAACCGCATTTGCATTTCCTTTCTTGTATAATGTTCAGTTTTTCCTGGTATTAATCATTACCATATTTATTTGCTTGTATTTATTATTAATGTGTCTGTAATCTGTCCAATTGACTCTGAACCCCTATAAATGCAGCTGGGCATACTGGCTTTATGGTTTTCTAGGTGAAACCCCTCCTAGGCCCTCCTGTTTTCCCATTCTGATCTGGACTGAGTGTCCTGTTAACCTCAGCACAGTTATTCCTGGGACTTTCTTTCATCTTTGTCTTGAAAATTCCCTTAGCTTCTCTTTCACATTGGATCCCAGTTCCCAAACAATTTATTTTTAGATTTATTTTATTGTTTGTGACAGAGACAGAAAGAGACAGAGACAGAGAGAGACAGAGACAAAGAGAGACAAAGAGAAGGGGGAGGGCCCAGAGCAGCCTCCATAGTTGCACGTCATTCGCTTTCAACATGGTTTCATTCCACACAGGTGGGTGGGGGACATGCAGGGGGTGAACTGGGCTGGGGGCCTCCCACATAGTAAGCATACTCCAGCTCAGCATATGTGTCTGCACAGGCCAGAGCCAGGGCCCAGGCTTGATCCTCAGTCCCTGAAGTTGCAAAACAAGCACTTAACCCACTGAACCATCCTGGCTTCCTCCTAAATCATTTGTTGTCATCAATTTGTACTCTTGGTTTGAAGTACACATGCCGGTATTCTACTAAGAAAATGAGTTGAAAATTAGGAGGGGTGGGAGGAAGGGTGAGGAGGGAGGAATGAATACGTATTTTGAAATTTTATTCCTTGTTTGAAAATATTTTCATCCCTTCTTTGTACTTGATTTAGCTTGATATTCTTGTAGAATTCTATGTTGTAAATAATTTTGTCCTAAAATTGAGGTTTTGCTCCATTGCATTCTAATAGCTTCCAGGGTGGCTAGTGGGAAGTTCAAAACCATTTTGATGCTGATATTTCTCAGCAATTCTTTGAGATCCTCTCTTTATCTCAGGTTTTCCTGAGGAGGGTCCTTTTTATTACCTAGTATGTAAATGGATTCTTTAGAATTTGTGCTCCAAACATTTGTCAACTCACTACATGAAGGAACTATTTTAGTATCCATGTCTGGAGTCCTATCACATTGTCTTTGATCATTTTCTGACTATTTCTTACACTCATTTTCTATTTTCTTAATTTCTGGAGCTCCTAATATCCTAACTTGATCCTTTAATTTTCTTAACTTTTCTCTCCTATTTTCAATTTATTTTTATATTTCTTTTCCTATTTAAGAGCTGCCTTAAATTACCTCTTGTTCTTGTATAAAAATCACAATTTCTTCTCTTAACTATCTCCTTACAGTAATTAAAATTAAATATTTTTTCATTTTTCTTGTGTCTCCTAAGTTTTTCTTTCTTCCTGTTTTGGATTCGATATTAAACATTAGCAGCTTTTCTTAAAATAAAGGCTGATTATTCCATTTCAGAGTCAAGTTCTAAAGAGTTGATGCTAAGGTATAGGAGACCAGGCTTGTGGGTTGCCACTGTGGTTATTTATTTTTCAGACTATAATAGTAATGCTGCTCAAGCTGGTTCTACAGTCTCCTGCCAAATGGAATATAAATCTGGAAGCTTTTCAATCTGGGACCTCCGTGCGGGAAAGGGAGGAGCTAGGCTTGCCCAGGCGTCTTCCCATTTAGAATGCAGACAGTAACCTAATGCCTTCATTTTCAGTGCTGGACTCCCTGTCATGGTCAGTGTGTTTGGTATCCGTCAGTCCAAACCTTCCCTTTAATGGGAGTCTTCATGAGAACCTTCTCAGTTTCTTACAGCATCAAGGTGTGGCAGCTGACCTGCTATGGGAATGAGATCACTCATCTGGGAATGCAACTAACTGTTGCCTACAATGTTTCAGCTCATCTACCTTAGGGTTAGGACCTTCCCATTTGCTTCTTCAGAGTGCCTGGTGACCCCAGTCCCTGAGTCTTTTTTAAGGGTTCTGTGGTTGCTCTTAGCTTTTCTCCACCTGGCCTGTAAATTTCCAAAATGCTGGAGTCTGAGTTACCACTTGTCCATGACTCATTGGCTTTTTTGTCTGTTCTTCCACTCTGTTCTTGTCACTTGGGGGCTTTGGGGAGGTGAGTGTATGTGTTTAACCTGCTACATTTAATTTAAACCCTGTTTCATCAATTTTTTCCAGTCAGTTGCCCGGTGGTTAAAGTATTTTTTCTTACCCTCACTTTCTTCTTCCCAGTCTTTCAATTACCCTAACGCAGAGGCTGTGAGCTGCTTCTGGTTTGCAAAGTGAATAGAAGAGTCAGAGCAGGGCTGAAATTCAAGATGGCGAGGAGTAAGGGAGAAACTGAGGAAGGTGACCTGACCTGAGGGACAACTAACTGGACTCAAGTTAGGCTGTGGGTATGGGTCACACTCAGGGGATACTCGGGTGAGAGGCCACTGGTCAGCACCAGTTAGTCCTGGCTGGGGTTGTTCTGGCCTTTCAGGAGAAATAAAGGTGGCCCCTATAGGATTTGTCTGGACTCAGTCAGGGCAGCTTCTCAGAAACTCTAAGTCAGGGGTGTCCAATCTTGTGGCTTCCCTGGGCCACACTGGAAGCATTGTCTTGGGCCACTCATCAACTCCACTAACATTAATGATAGCTGATGAGCTTTAAAAAAATTGCATAAAATCTCATAATGTTATAAAAAAGCTTATGAATTTTTGTTGGGCCCATTCAAAGCTCTCCTGGGTTGTACGTGGCCTGGGCTCTCCTGGGCTGCAGGTTGGACAAACTTGTTCTAAGCCAAAACAGAGGCGATCATGGTCACTAGCCCTTGGTTTTACCACCAGTAATTGTACAGGCAAGACATCTGGGAAAACAAAAGGCAAGAACAGTTTCCAGAGTTTGTCAGCTATGTTCAGGTCACACAGCTCCATGGTTTCCTAGTTGCTGGCTGCCTGGAAAACTTGCTTTACTCTCTGAGCCTCAGTTTTATCAACTGTGAAATGGGATCATTAGCCATACCTTCCTTCCAGGGTTGGTGTGAAGATTAAATTTCTTAATATACATAAAGGGCTTAAAAGAATTTCAGGTATTTAGTAATGACTCAGTGAAAAATAATGGCAGGAGGGCGAAGTTCTAGTCTAATCATGCTTCCTGTCTGATACATAGAAGGTGCTCAACAAGTCTTTTATGACTACATGAATGAACCATATCTAGAGATAATTACCGTAGACTCTCAGTTAACCAGAACTCAAGGAACTGGCTCAAAAATCTTCAAGTTATTGCTGGTTGCTTGAGAGTGCTACGTACATTTACCTAGCATCTGCCAACCCCCCTGGGTGCCGGTTAACTGAGAATCTACTGAATATGGGACTAGCTTTGTCTCTGAATTTTATCATCAGTTTCTGCACTTGGCAACAGAACTTTCAAAGAACAGTTCTTATGGTTGCTTTGAGTTGGAATAATTAGCTACCCTACAATCAAAGAGACACACAATTTCAAGTCTCCAATAACGCCACCAGGTAGACAAATCATGACCACTTAACCAAGAGCTATGTTTTGTTTGGTTCAGTGACAACTCAGCCGCAGGCACATCGGCACAGTCTTCTAGGACTCTGACTGATCAGCAAGGACCCGAATGGCTGGTAATTTCTAATTTATAAACACTGCTTGACGTAGGCAGTTGGGCACTCTGCCACCCTCCTATGGCCTGAAATGACCCAAACACTTCTCAGTGCACGAAAAGCACTTTCAAGTGGCTTAATAACTCCTGACCCTCCCTCCCCCCTCTGCTGGGGTCCACAGATGCTGTTGGATGGAGACACCTTCGAGTGGCCTCAGGGCAAGGGGTTCAGGTTACAGCTTTATGGGGTTTCCAGCTGAACAAAGAGTGTGCTGTGAAGGTCCCATCTGTCAAAGTAATCAGAGTATAAATAGGGAAATAATACAATTAAACCTTTAAGACACTTACAAATGTTTGTTTTTGTTTATTTTTTTTCAAAACTGACCTTCACTTGGCAAGATTTTCTTTGGCAAAGAAGTCAGAAATTGGCATTCTTTGATACAAATTGAGATCTTGCCTAAAATGAGTATCTCAACACTAAGACAAAAATAAGAAGAAGCAACTAATACTACTGAGTGGAAAAAAGAATCCTATTTACAAACCAAGTACTCCAATAAGACAGATAACTAATTAACTTGAGTTAAACACAATTTTTATTGTTAGAAACTATGAAATGTTTCCTCTTGCTGATAGTCTGGGAAGGCTCTTCCTGGGAAGAGGAAAGCACTGAGATCATTCCTGATGGGAAAGGACAACTGTTCTCTCCGGTCACGTATGGTCAGTCGACTGACATCTTGAATTTAACCCAGTGAGACAAGGCTGACCAGACGTACCATATGAAATGGAAGAATATTCTTGTTTTCTGTCCCATTTAAAATGGGGCAGCTGGTCAGCCTATTGGTCACCCCAAGGTCAATTCTCACTTCCTGTCATTATCCATCTATGCAGCAGCTACACATAAGTCCCACTTCAGAGTGGCCATCCTTTCTCCGTGACCTCAGCCCTGGTTGCCACACTCTGAGGAGCCATCCTTAGACCCGGCCTGAGTCTCATGCTGTGGCCTCACCATGCTGGTTGTGACTGCTGTACTCTGGTTTTCAGAGCATTAGCAAGAATCACTACAATTCCTTCAGTAGAACTTTACCAGTGCTTTTATTGTGTCCATTCTTTTGGACCAAACCAAACAAGACACACCACCCAGAGACTGTGGCCTCTTCTTGCTTCTCTGGCAAACGAATCATTGTGTATTCGGAGCACCTATAACCTTGTCTGCATCTGAAAAGACATTGAATGAAAGGCAAACACCCAGACATCCCTTAGTGACTCTGAATGTCATTAGACTCGTGTCCTTCCTGCAACAGGGCACCTGTGACCAAGGGCTCATCATTATTTGTCTAGACAAGATCCTGATGTGTTTAAGGAATCTAGTCTTAACAAAGCCTCAGGTCCAAGTAGGAGAGCACAACCCCAGGACCAACTCTAAAGACTGTGTTCAGGAACCCAGATAGAATTTCTAGGCCGGGTATTGACTAGCCAATATGATGGCATGAAAGGAAAAGTTTTTTGTTTGTTTGTTTGTTTTTTGGTGCTAATCACATCTGTAATATTCTGACATTTAAAATCTGGGTTTACAATTACTGTGGTTCTGGTCTATTCCTCCTCCAACTGCGACACACACATGCACACAAACACACACACACACACACACACACACACACACACACACACGCCTCTGACTTGGAAGGAGGTAGGAAATTTCTTCCCAGAATTGATATGAGGACACAACATTGGCCAAAGTCAATCACTCAACCTGGAGCAAAAGTCATAGTGACCACATCCTCCTTCTGTCACCTAGATTGCTACCTCTTAGAAGAGCTAAGCAGACCTAGGAACGCCTCAGGTCCCAAGGGGTCAGCTCAATGCTTTAAGGCATTACACCTGCCCACCAGGTAAATTAAAAGCAGCCAACAAGTAAAATACCAAGTCATTCAAGGTGGACTATTCAGGTCAGTGGGGTTACTCTAATTCCAGAAATGTTCTGTTCCTACAGCTTCAAATTTAAGCAACTTATCATTAGGCTTTGTCCTTAGATCTTTAAGTGAAACAGATCCACTTACTCATCGTGATGTAGAGATTATAGGATCCAACTATGAGTATCAGACTCACCTAAGATATTTGCCCGTCATCCTTCGTATCTCCTACTGGGCCGGATATTCTCAGGTCTTCAATCTCCTGGGGCTTCTGGATCCCAAAACTTGGCTTTAAGCTCTGTTGCTATTTTTAGCACTGCCCTGGAACCTCTGAAGGTTTTTAACCTCAAGTCTTTGCTAAACTCTTGGGATTTCAGCAGGGATATGTCTCTACAAGTTTTGGTTCCATGAAGCACCAAGTTTCAATCCTGGTCAGGTCAGCTCTCTGAAGCAATGTTTGTTTGTTTGTTTGTTTTTGGTGCTAGAGGAGGAGGATTACACATTAACTGCCTAAAAAGAAATGTTGCAATGTGAAATATCTCTATATTTTTTACTTTTTGCTCTAACTGTGTCCCTCCCTGCCTTCCCAAGCACAGGATGCTGTCAACCAACCTCACTTCATCTTTGGAGACTTCATTTAGATGTGCTATTACAGCCCCTGAACTGTACATCCACAGCCATATCCGCTTGCTATTGTCTCCAAATTAAACAATCCATTGATATATAAAAACACACTCACAAAAGATATTACTCTGTCTTCATCTCTAATTCTTGCTCTCAACTCTCTAGTCTTTGCCACATCTTGATAATACGATTCATGGTTACCAGTTTTCCCTGGGATGGGTTAATTAAATCACTTCTTTCCACTTCTGCCATTTCCCCCAGCTGACCACCTCCCCATCTTTAATAGCACTCAATTTTGAAGCAATCTTAGGAGCTACACCAAAAAAATCAGTGCTTGCTCTGGAGGACAAAGCTAGGACAGATTAGGCAAAATTACAGTGAGAGAAGAAACTATAATATAATGAAAGTCTAGCCCTGTGGGTTACCCTGTAATGAAGCTGGCTGCTGCAAAAGTGGTGAATTCAACACCAGTGAATACAACGTATTTTTCGCTCCATAAGACCGCCGCCCCCCCCCCCCC
>PVKE010041238.1:0-14262 GCA_004027555.1 Craseonycteris thonglongyai | reverse complement strand
AGGGTGATGATTGATATATGAGGATATCCTGTATCCATTTCTTCTTTCCTTTTTATTTTTTTGTTGTCCCAACTTTTCTCCATTTATTTTGATTTCTGGATTCAGGTTGGATAGCCTCCTTTAGTATTTCTTGGAGTGCCGGTTTTGAGCTGGAGAATTCCCTCAGCTTCTGTATATCTGTAAAGGCCTTAATTCCTCCCTCATATCTAAAGGGAAATTTTACTGGATAGCTAATTCTTGGCTGGAATTTCTCTCTTTTAATATTTTGAAGATTGGGCTCCACTCCCTTCTGGCTTGCAGAGTTTCTACTGATAAGTCTGGTGACAGCCTGATACGATTTCTTTTGAAAGTTATGTTTTGTTTTTCCCTGGCAGCCTTGAGGATTTTTTCTTTGTCATTGATTTTTGTCATCTTCAGAACAATGTGCCTTGGAGAACATCTGCTAGGGTCTAGGTAGTTAGGGTTTCTGCTTTCCTCTTGGATTTGGGGCTGTAATTTCTTCCACAGTTTAGGGAAATTTTTATCCACTATTTGTTTTAGTAGACTCTGAGAAGATTTTGTCTCGCTTCCTTCTGGTACCCCTATTACTCTAATATTGTTCTTTCTGATGGAGTCAGAAAGTTCTTGTAGGGCTCTTTCATTTCTCTTGATTCTCCTTTCCCTGTCTTCTTCCCTCTGTGACATTTCCATTTTTGTATCTTCAATTTCACTCATCCTTTTCTCTAGCTGGTCAGCCTTGTTTCCTATGCTGGTCAGTTCTTTTTTTAGCTCTCCCATGATGCCTTTCATTTCAAGGAGTTCCTTTTGGTTCTGCTCTAGCTTCTCAATTTTGTTGGTAAAGTACTCATTTTGCTCAGAAAATTTCTTGTTGAGGTCATTTAACTGTGTCTGGGTACTTTGCCAGCATGGAGTGAGCTCTCTGAGTGTCTTGATTAATAAAGCCCTGAATTCTGCTTCACTTAAATTTGATTCCAAGTGTGCAAGGTCCTTTACTAAAGACTGCCCCTGATCTTCTGGAGGGGCTTTAGATTCTGAGGTGTGCATTGTGTTTGATATGGTTCTTTTTGCTTTACACATGAGTCTGTTTTCCTTCTGGGGGTTTGCCTATCAGATGAGCTTCTCTTTATTTTTTCTTTTGGGCTCAGTTGTGGGAGAAGGAAATTTTGGGAGAGGGTTGTGGGAAGCAGACAACTTCTGTGTCCTGAGGCCCTTCAGGTGGCTGTCTTAGCTGTTAGATAGGATAATAAAGGTGTGGCCAAGGGTGGGGGCATGTGAGTAGGAGCTAGGGCAGGCCTGAGACACAATAGCAGATTCCTCCTTCAGCAGGGCGGCTGGTGGTTCAATGCGGGCAGGGTGCAGGAGCTCTGGTCTTTCTCTTCTCCGCCTGGCTGCCCCTTCTTCAATCGTATCTGTAAGCCATGCCCGTAGGGCAGCACTTGGATGGGCTGGGGCTTGGCAGAGGCCCTGGTCAGCCCCACAGTCCCGCGCGCAGCCAATGACACCGCGGCGACCCGGCCGGCAGCCTAGCTGCATGCGCGAGCTGCAACGCCCCAGAGGCCCGGCGGGCCAGACGGCAAAAGCCCAGCTGCGTGCCCGCGAGCAGGCAGCAGCGCCGCAGAGGCCCAAAGAGCAGGGTGCCAAAAGCCCGGCAGCGCGCTGGCGAGCGGGCATTAGCACCGAGGCGGCCTGGTGGGCAGGGTGCCGAAAGCCCGGGTGCATGCTCGCAGCGATGCACAGTGTCTCAGTGGGCGGGGCACTGAAAGCCCAGTTGCGCACTTGTGGGCTGGCAGTGGCGCCTCAGCGGCCCAGCGAGCGGGGCACCAAAATCCTAACTGCGCACTGGCAAGCAAGCAGCGGCGCCGCGGAAGCCCGGTTGGCCGGGCGCCGAAAGCCCGGGCACACGCACGCAGTGGCGCCACAGCGGCCCCGTGGCAGGGGCGCCGAAAGCCCTGTGCGCACAGGCTGTAGCTCGGGCGGCAGCTGCTCTACGCTCCCAGCTCTGTTGAGACCACCGGATTCACTCTAAGCACGTCCAGTGCAGCTATGCCCACTCAAGCCCCAGCCCTCACTCCAAGAGCCCTGTCTTCAGAAGGCGCTCCTTCACAGTCAATCTCCGTAAATCAGGGGTGCTGAGCTGTTGTGGGCTGGTTCCCTTCTCTCACCCCGCCCACCGGGAAGTGCAGCCGCCCTGCTCCACAGTCCCTGTTCCACTTTAGGCTCTGTGATCTGATTAGGGCACTGTGTGCTGTCCCTTGAGTTCAGATGTTAAATTGTCCACAGTCTTGTGGGGATTCCACACTCCTTAGGTCTCAGCTTCTAGCCCGCCCACGATCCAGCTCCACTTTGACCGTAGTCCCCCAATCCCCCTTTGTTTTTGCCAGCCCCGGGTCGTGCTCAGAGTCTCTGTCCCTGAACCGCTGCTTCCCTTTCCCTCTCCAGCTCTCCCCTTTTTTCTCTAACCTTTGGGTGGTGTTCTGCGTTGTATGGTTCTCTTAGTTGAGGTTTCTTCTCAGGGTTTCCCCTGTGGATTCCCCTCTGTTCACAAGGCCCTTCCCAGGCAGTTATCTGCATTCTCCTCTCATGCCGCCATCTTTGAACTGCAGTTGATTTTAAAAAAGAAAACAATTGATAATTAGTATTTCAAAAAGGATCTTTGGAATTAGGCTCAATGGAAAGTTTATTAATTCTACTAGTCTGCTGAAATTAACAATAAGAATAAACAAATATTCTTGCTACCAAAGCTCTATTATGCCTGGTACTATGCTAAACACATAATATGCATTATCTAATTTATTTCTTACAACTTTACAGGCTAGAGATATTTTTCTCCACATTTTATAATTGAGAGAACAGGTTTTGAGAGGTTAAAGTAACTTGCTCAAGTCTATATACTAAATAAGTACCAGAGACAGGATTTAATACATGGCCTAGCTCACAAATTTAACCCCAATGTTACAACCTTCTCAACTTATTTGTTAGTTGCATGTTTAATTTTTCTTTGCCCCCATGTTTATAGAAAGATTCTCATCCTTATTCTTTTGTTCCAAAGACACATAAAAAATGGACTCAAACAGGGATCAACCCCGATAGAATTTAAGAAGTCATATGATTCATTGCCAACTGTGCTGGTTACTTTCTGTTTCCTCTTCAATATACAGTCTCTCCCTTCCTGTAGTATTCCCTGAGACTTACAAAGGAAAACTTAGCAGACTGCATCACATCACTCAGATATCTTTGTTTTATGATTTATAGATCTCTCCCTGTGACTTTAGTGAAAGGGTGGCTAGAATGGGAAATCTGAGTAAGGCAGGATAGAGAGGTTGAGGTTTGTATTTTTTTCTGCTCCCATAATGCTAAGGTGAAGTTTTGGCAGTCCCTGAGTTTTTCTCAGCCCTATTCTCATGGTTACATTTTTTATTAAGTTCTGTGATACAATACTTTTTCCATGAACTTAAGACCTAGGGGTAGTAACAGCCTTCAGTTGATGCCAGCCCCTGGGTACATCACCAAACCTGTTGGTTTACTTAATATTTTCCACACTTCTATAGGTGGACCCTTCATCAGGCCCATCTAAAAAATAATAAAGTAAATTATAATATGCCATAATAATGATTAATATCATCTTTTTCCTGCAGGGATCCTGTAAAATGTATTGGGTTATCCTCTTGCATTAAAAAGACTGTTCATGAGGATGCTGGGATAGTGCAACAGGTTGAACACTTGCCTTGCAACTGCAAGGTCTGGGGATTGAATACAAGCTCTGGCTTGTGCAAACCCATATGCTGAATTGTGGCACAGCTGTTACCACTGAGATAGCAGCAAAGTTTCTTGCCTCTCATGCTGGAGGGCCTCAGTTTGGTTTCTACCTCATGCATCTCCACAGCCACCTGAGTGGAATGCAGCTGTGTCACAACCAACGACATACAACTATGGAGAATGCTCTGAATGCTCCCCACTTTTCTCTGACTGACACACACACACACACACACACACACACACACACACACACACACACTTTCTCTCTAACAGTAAAATAATTCTTTAAAAAAATAAAAAAGATTCTTCAGTATTGTAGTACCTTATAAAACTGGGACAACTGCTTCATTTCCTGATCACGAAATTCAGTACCCTGCAGATAAATCTTTTCAGGGGGTTGATGGGGGTGGCATTTAATCTTCTTGTAATTTTACTGAGGATATAGTATGAAAGATAAAGTAATTCTTATTGAATGTATGGATAAGCTGCAGTGATTAATCTATTTTTTAGTTAGATTTATTGGGGTGACATTAATTGATATTAATTACATTGTTTCCAGGTGTACAATTCTACATTACATTATCTATATATCGCATTATGTGATCACCACCTAGAATCAGCTCTCTTTCTGTCACCGTATGTTTGATTCCCCCTCCCTACACCCTTCCATCCATCTCTCCCACCCACCCTCCACCTTACCCTCAGGTAACCACTGAACTGTTGACTGTGTCCATGAGTCATTATTTCTTTGTTCCTTTAAGTTTTATATTCCACCTATAAGTGAGGTCATATGTTTCTTGATTCTTTCAGTCTGATTTATTTCGCTTAATAAGATGTTTTCAAGGTCCATCCATGTTGTCACAAATTGCTGTATTTCATCTTTTCTTATTGCTGAGTAGTATTCCATTGTATAAATGTACAACAATTTTTTTATTCAGTATTCTATCAGAGGACATTTTGGTTGATTCCATGACTTGGCCATCATGAACAGTGCTGCGATGAACATTGGGGTGCATATATGTTTGCGGATTAAGGTTTTCAGGTTTGTTGGGTAGATACCCAGAAGAGGGATTGCTGGGTCATATGGTACTTCCATTCCTAATTTTTTGAGGAATCTCCATTCAGACTTCCATAGTGGTTGTACCAATTTACATTCCCACCAGCAGTGTATGAGGATTCCTTTTTATCCACAGCCTCTCTAGCACTTGTTAGTCCTTGTTTTGTTGATTATATCCATTCTAACAGGTGTGAGGTGATATCTCATTGTGGTTTTAATTTGAATTTTCCTAAGTGCTAGAGATGTTGAGCAATTTTTTTTTTCATGTATCTGTTGGCTCTTAGTGTGTCTTCAGAAGAAAAGTGCCTGTTTAGGTCTTCTGCCCATTATTTAATTGGATCCTTTGTATTTTTGTTGTTGAGTTGTATGAGTTCTTTATATATTTTAGGTATTAGCACCTTATCAGAGGATTTGTTTGCAAATATTTTCTCCCATTTCGTTGGTTTCCTTTTTACTTTGTTGACAGTGTCCTTTGCTGTGTAGAGGCTTTTTAGTTTCATATAGTCCCATTCATTTATTTTTGCTTTTACTTCCCTTGCCTTTGGGGTCAAGTTCATAAAGTGCTCTCTGAGCCCAAAGTTTTTAAGTTTAGTGCCAATGCCTTCTTCTATGTACATTATAGTTTTGGATCTTATGTGGAGGTCCTTAATCCACTTTGAGTTTATTCTGGGATATGGTGACAGTTCACAGTCCAGATTCATTCTTTTGTGTGTAGTTTTCCAATTTTCCCAATACCGTTTACTGAAAGGCATTCTTTACCCCATTTTATATTTTTTGCTCCTTTGTCAAAGATTATCTGTCCATATATTTGTGGGTTTATTTCTGGGTTTTCAATTCTGTTCCACTGGTCTGTATGTTTGTTTCTCTGCCAATACCAAGTTGTTTTGATTATTAACCCTTTGTAGTATAGACTGAGGTCAGTTAGCGTGATGTTTCCAGCCTTATTTTTTTTTCAGAGGATTGCTTCATTAATTTGGGGCCTTTTGTGGTTCCATATAAATCTGATAAATTTTTAAATCTATTTGTTGAAAGAATGTCTGTGGGATTTTCATGGGAATTGCATGAAATCTGTATATTGCTTTGGGAAATATGGCATTTTAACTATGTTGATTGTTTCAATCCATGAACACGGAATATCCTTCTGTTTCTTTGTATCTTCTTCAACTTCTTTTAATAGTGTCTCATTGTTTTCTGTATATAAGTCCTTCATGTTCTTTGTTAAGTTTATTCTAAAGTATTTATTTTTGTTTTGATTGCAAGTGGTATCATTTTTCTCATTTCATTTTCTGAAGCTCCGTTGTTTGTGTATAAAAAAGTTGTGGATTTTTTTACATTGATTTTGTGTCCTGTAACTTTACTGTATTTATTTATTATTTCTAACAGTTTTCTGATGGAGTCTTTGGGGTTTTCTATATAAACAATCATATTACCTGTAAAAAGTGACAGCTTCACCTCTTCATTTACAATTTGGATGCCTTTTAGTTCTTAGCTGGTGTTAGTGTCCTACAATATTTTCTCTGATTTATTTGGTTTTCTCACAGTGGGAAACTTCCTAGAAGGTAGGCTTCTCTTTGACTCAGTTGCTCTGGTCTCTATATGCCTCCTCTTTGGGAATGTATGTTGGGCGATGGTATTCTATGTCTCTGAGATCCCACTGCTGTCAGAAGCTGCCACACCTAGATCCCTCTTCTGGCTTCAGTGGGACAGGTGGGGGTGGGGCTTTTCCAGAAAAGTGCATGCCTGAATGTATCACAGGGCAATGGTGGCTTATCTCTGGTTGGCTTCATCGGGAAGAGTGGGAGTAGGGTTTGTTGGGAAAGGCGCAGTTCTGATTATGTCACAGGGTAATGGCAGCTTCCCAGCAGCAGCTCACTGAAGGCAGGCCATGGGTGAGGCCTGCAAGGCGAGCCTTGGGAGACAGCAAGGGGAAGTACCCAGGCTCCGTATCCAAGGCCATGTAGTGCTCCAGTTGTGGCCTCACCTCGCTGAGAACCACTCTGCACCACAGATGCCAACACACTCCCAGTGTTGGCACTCTAGTCACTGAAATACCCATCTCTGGTTCCAGTTGCTAGCCTCATGCTCCATGGACCCCCAGCTCTAGCTGACCAACTCAAGCGCTGAAAGCCAGATCTTCACTCTGGTCACCCTCATTGATCTCTGGCTGCTGCTGGTGCCTCGCTCAGGCCTCCTGCCCTGTGTTCTGGCTGCGCCCCTCACACCATGATTGCTCCCCCTGCACTCCCACCGGGGCCTCTTGCCACTGTCAGCCATGCCCACTTTTCTATCCATCCTGTGCTCTGGTGTCTGTGCCTCCGCCTCTGTCCATTCCAGGCCTCCAACATGCCCAGAGTCATTCTGCACCTCGACCTTTGCCCACACGGTTTCACCTCAGTTAGTCTCTCCTCTGCTGGACTCGGGTCAGCCTCTGGATCGGTCACTGGGTGGGTGTCCAGGTCATGCTCCATTATGTGTCTCCATATGGCTCCCTTTCTCTCTGTCTTTCTCTTTCTTTCTCACTCTCCTCCATTTTTCCAGCTTTAGGTATTTTCTTGGGTCTCTCAGCTGAGGCTGTGTGCTACTTAGGGATTCTCTGGTTGGATTTTAGTTGTTTAAATTGTTGCCTTTCCAGGAGAGGTTTCAAGAGCTTCTCTCATGCCACCATCTTGATGATGTCTCCCTGCAGTGATGAATCTTTAGTAACCTACACATGTCTAAATATCTTTGGAACCCATGTGGGATTGAGGCACATTCAAGTTGGAGTTCCCTCCATGTACTGAAATTTTAGTTGACGTTTTGATCAACTAATTATATTTCTCAATTACTTTTACCATTTGATTCTTACTCAAATTTTTTTTTTCTTCTGAGTGATTAAGTATCTGTCCTGTCCCAGAAAAACAGTTAACTCAATTTTCTTCAGCAATATTGGTCACTAAGTTTTTAAGTCCTCAAGGAGCCCTACCTGAAAGCTAGTTAAATCTTCCATAATAAAGAATACTTTGGCCATTCTACAAATTAGCTGAGAATTTTTATGGTCTAGAAAGTCCTCATATTTTATACAATTTTCTTTTTAATACGTCACAAAATTGAGTCCTAGTATTTTTTTATATGGCCCCCCTTTTTTATTATTTTTGTCTTTATAGTGATATCATCCAACAACAATATAAGACTTTCAGAGACGTTCATTTATTTTATTTGTTTATTAATTATTGACTCTAAACAGAACAATGTGGATCAATGCTCAACATTGATTCTAAGTTATGAATATTCTCAGTTTAATATTAATACAACTTTTATTTATTGAATTTCTCTTGTGTCATACAATGTTCTAGAATCATATATCATCTCATGCAATCTTTGCAATGCTATAAACATTATTATATCTAATTTATAGATGAGGAAGCTGAGTCTTAAAGAGTTTATATTATTTCTTCCAGTTAAATTAATTTGTGAGTGGAGACATTAGAATTTAATCCAGAGTCTTATTCACAAAGGCTTTGCTGAGCTTAACCACTGCATTCTAAAAATCAGTTTATGCAAAGAGAATTTTATGACACAGTAGACAGCAATGTTAAGTATATTAAATATAACAGTCTTCTAGTTCCTAACTCACTCCCCCAATAATATATTTTTTAACCTGTTGACTTGATATTATTTCTATATGATTTGATATTAATTTTAAAGGAACAAGTGAGATGGCCTTCTGCCTTAGAGAAGAAAATAATACATTCTCATGGTCACCTATTTTGATAATATGGTTTCTTTATTTTATTATAAAAAAAATCAAAATTTGATTTTCATGGAAAATTGTTCTTTTACAGGTACACTGAAGAAAGTGGTTCAGCATTAATTATATACAACTAAAATTACATTTTAATGGGCATTTTCTAACACCCAAAAGCCTGTATTACACAATTACACAAAACAAGTCAACCAGTTTAATTAATTTTGCACTTAATTCTTCCTGCCAGTAATATAAGCAAACTATGTTTTTTAAAATGTGAGGGAAGCCGGGATGGCTCAGTGGGTTAGGCGCTCACTTTGCAGCACCGGGGACCGAGGATCGAGTCCCAGCCCCGGCCCGTGCGGAACCATATGCTGAACTGGGAGCTCCCCTAGTTCAGTTCTCTCTCTGTCTCTGTATCTCTCTCTCTCTCTCTCTCCTCTGTCAAAATAAATAAATAAATAAAATATATATTAAAAAAAAAAAGTTTTAAAATGTGGTTATCCAGGGGATGCCAGGATGGCTCAGCATGTTCAGCACTCATCTTGTAGCCCCGGGGTCCAAGGATTGAGTCCTGGCCCTGGTTCATACAGATTTATATACTGAACTGAGGTGTGCCCCCAGTTCGTTTCTCACTGGGCCATGCCTCCCATGTGAAAGGCCTCCAGCCAGTTCCTGCCCTGCGCATCCCCTTGCCCACCTATGGAATGAAAACTATGTAGAAAACTGATAATGTACAACTATGAAGACTGCCCTGCAACCCCCCTTCTCTCTGCCTCTCTCTGTTTCTCTCTCTGTCAAAAACAATAAAAATAAATCTTTAAAAAAATAAGTAAAATGAGATTATCCAGAGAGCCTTTCCTATGCTTCTTAAGACACTGGTAGGAGAGTGATATACCTGCTTTAATCATTTCCCAGGCCTAAGTGTTTGGTGTAGAACTTCAAGGCCTCCATGGAGTTTCTTCATGTCCTGGAAAAGATCCAGAGCTGAATCCTGAAATAAATTTTGACTTTACCAGCAGTATTCAGGTGGCCAGTCTCCAGGGTTGAGGTGGCCTCCCACTCTGGTAGGCATGGCAGCCATACAACATAGCAGTTTGTAGGCATAGCAACAAACATTGAGCAAATCCTTTGACAGGCATGCTAGGTGCCAGTTGATCTCCTTGAATGCCAACCCTGCCATCTGCCCTCTTGATTGCACAGCAGTAGGCATCTTTAGCAGCCAACACTAGACAGTCTTAGCCTCCTGGTTTATAGCAGACAGCACAATCTCCAGTGGTTTGCTCTTCACTTCTTGTCAAGTACCCAGATTAGAGAGTCGATGGTTAGGAAATATCATTTACACAGTGTTCATTTCTTTTACTCCCCTAGCATTACCATACAGGGGCAGTGAGGAGCTCAGTTCTTTCCGCTAACATAGTAAAGAATTATAGATCAACAGAACCAAGTAGAAAAAAGCTTTATTATAATAATTTTAAAAGAGAGATAGACCAAGCCAAGAGAGGCAAAGTACCCTTTGGGTTTGTGGTTTGAGTTTTTATTCCTGGCCCAGAGTCGGCCCTGTGAATGTGACCTATAGACTTGGTTATTTGATTGACATCTATAAACTATATGACTGCTTTCATTATAAACATGCCCTTACCAAGAATGCATACAGAAAAACCCACAAGGGGGTCAAATTGAAATGATAATTTTTTATAATCACATTATAGTGATGCTCAGGTTAAGCCAAGGACAAGCTTCAGCTTTTTCTACATGTGCCCCAAATTAGGAACTTCTGGTTGGATATTACTTTCCTCTTATTAGGATGTTCTAATCATAAAATTAGTCCTTGAGGGTTAGACCTGGGTGGTCTCTGGGGAGAGAATATGGGTGGCACAAAGAACTGATCATATTACCTTCTGCCTTTCCTGTCATTTATGCCTAGCGTCCTATCTAACATTCCCCCAGGTAACCTCAATTAATTGGGGTCTTAGGATGATGACCATTCTGGCTTCTTCCTGAGGACGGGAAGGAATTTAAGGGCCTTGGACCTCTGTACTTGCTGCTTGTGGACAGGTTTGGGGTCATGATGTCAATCTAGAGGTCTTTGATAGATGTTGGCATTATCAAGAAATGATTTAATGTGTTGTTCTACATGTCCACTTTGATTAACCCAGAAGTAGTACTTTTTCAATAGGGCAATAGGTGCTATAAGGGAACTGTAAGAGAGAAAAATCGGCCCCTTGGTGGAGTTGGTGTTGGCATGTCATCCTCAAGATGGATAAATTGGAACCCTGGCAATGACCATGTAAAAATGAAACTTCTGTGTTTTAGATGACAAAAATCTGACAAGGAGATAAAAAAAGACCAGGGCTAAACATTAGCAATCTGAGAATAATTGGCAGTATCTTTCTATTCTCCCCAGAAGAGACTGGGAAAGGAGAGAGCCAAAATGATTAATATCATGGTGATGTGTTTAATAGGGATCTCAGACAGAGCACAGGTAAAGAGGAAAAACTAGACTTAAAATAAGGCTTAAAAGAAAAGGCAATAATGAGAAAATCTAGGAGTTATCAGTACATATCAGTATGTTTGAAGGAGCTTAAGGTCTTCAATGTCTGGGGGCATTCTGTGTAGTAAGTCTTCTTTTCTGGGCAATCCTATGGAGGAAATATTTTTTTCTGGGGGAATCCTGTGGAAACTTAAATAAAACAGGTTTGATTCAAGTGAAGTGGACCCAGCCATTGACACTCTGTAGCTTGACAGCAGTTGGATTGCTGACTGTATAGTATCTTCCATTTAGGAGTTACTCATCTCCCAGGGACCCTTTCCTCCAGGATTCAAACTTGGTCCTCTGACTTCATGGGGTTGCAAAAGGTAGATAATTCAGTCCAGAAGAAGTGCCAGTACACATAGTTCCTAGGTGCCTGTTGAAACTCTCCTAAGTTAATAATATAGGAAATATCAGGATTGAGGTCAGAATATAAAGCAGTGGGTAGCAATTAGAGCCAGAGCTTAGAGATCTCCTGACAAAACTTTCTTCAGAGTTCTTTCTGAAGTCCGATTATCTCATTTTACAATTTCTCTAAGTTATAGAACATTGGCAATGGTCAGGCTGAGTATGAGCCCAAATTTAGGTTTTCTGTTTGTCTCCACAACTGAGCAATCTTCAGAGGAAATAGGTCCAGAGTGAGTGTTTAAGACAGAGTAAATGGCCATCAATCAAGAAATTAACAGGTTTACCTGCCAGATCAAGGGTCACCTGAAGTTTTCCCCCAGTCACAAGAATTACCTACTTCTTGGAAGCTGCTGGGTACCTCAGGCCATTCCAATTGATCACTGTCATTTGTGGGAACAAAATTTGTTCTTACTCCCTTCAGACGAGGGGATAATCCCTCTTCCCATGCTCTTTTTCTTTGCACAGAGAGTACAGTGGCTTTGGGGGATTACAGGGCATTCTTTATTCCAGAGGTCTGGGCTTTCACACTCACAGCAAGCACTTTTACCTGGTGTTTCTCTCTTGTGTTGCCAGGGTGGCCATGAGGTAGCTGTGGCATGGTCTCTCTCTCTATAGGTGCAGTCAAACATCTGGCCTGTCTCTGATTTCATCTTTGGTCTTCTTTCCTCATTTTCTCTGCCTCATTTGTTAAAGACATTGAAACAAAGCTGGCATTCCTTAGGATCTGAGCCTTCTCATCAAGGATGGAACAATGCGTCAGTAATACTATAGCACCCTGCCAGGTTAGGAAAAGCATGAAGCCACGTTTCTTTACATTGGTTTATATCCAAAAGAGCTCTCAGATTGTACAGATACAGAACACTTAAACAGCTTGGTGTTTAAGATGCAAGCAGAAAAAGAAAGGAGAATGAGGGAAGAAAAAAGGCTAGAGGTAAATAAAACAAGACAAATAAAGTAAAACAAGCTAGAGATGGAACCAGAACCAGATGAATAGTCAGAACTGAATCCTCCTGAAATGAGAAACTGGGGGTAAAAACCTGGTCTCGGGGAAGCCGGGATGGCTCAGTGGGTTAAGCACTCACTTTTCAGCACCGAGGACTGAGGATCGAATCCCAGCCCCGGCCCGTGTGGATCCATATGCTGAACTGGGGAGTGCCCCCAGTTTGGTTCTCACTGTGGTGAGACCCCAGCTCAGTTCCTGCCCTGTGCAGCCCCTCGCCCACCTGTGGAATGAAACTATGTGGAAAAACGAATGATGTGCAACTATGGAGACTGTTCTGGGCCCTCCCCCTTATCTCTGTCTCTGTCTCTGTATCTCTCTCTCTCTCTCTCTCTCTCTCTCTCTCTCTCTCTCTCTCTGCCAAAAACAATACAAAATAAATCTTTAAAAACAAAAACAAACAAAAACAACCTGGTCTCCAACCAATCTATACCGCAGATTGGCCTCAGAGAAGCCAAGATTGGTACATAGCCCAGACTTCATAAAAGTCTAGAATCAGTACCGGTAATTAGCCTGAGAGTCTCCAATGGTAGAGACAAGGAATTCCCCGTGCACTTCTCCAGTTTGACAAGACCTAGACTGATACACAATTTCAAGATCCTAACAATCATTTTTTTTTTCCTACCAGTATAAGTGTTTAATGGCAGCTAATATAGAGAAGGGGAAAGGTGGAAAAGACAAAAAAAAAAAAAAAAAAAAAAAGTGTTGGCAGCTGCTGGGACATCTCAGCAGTTACTTCCTTAGGGTCAGCATGTCACAAGCAGCTGTGACTTTGAACTGGCTGTGGTACTCCATCCCCATTCTTTTCCTGAGGAGCAAGGAGGGCTCACCAGTTAGAACTACATTGCTTTGTGGTTGCCAATTTTGTTATCAGGTATGTAGATGGCATAAGGGTTAAGGAGGTAGGAGCATTTGAATGAGTTCTAGAAGTAGATTTAGGAGTGTGTGTGTGGAGGGTGTCCTGTGGGATTGTAAAATAGCTAGAGTGATTTGTTTACATTGTTGGAGAAGGTCCTCACTATCCTGAAGCAGGAGGATAATTTGGAAATAAGGAATATCTGACCACTTGCCTTGTCACTTACAAAAGTCTAATTGGAGTATAGTGCTATAATTAATGCTCCAGTTCAGTGGCCAAGTCACCCTATTGAAGAGTTTGTATTGTGGCCATACCATGTTACAAAAGAAAATGAACCTCTGTTTCTTTAAGAGTCTGTGGAACAACTTCAGCCCAGTAGGAGAGAATGTATCCCAGAGGGCTTTCATGGGGTATTGATGATTTATTTGCTACCTGAAAAGAGAAACCTGAGAGTTAAGACTGCATGCATCTTGGCATCATAACTCCAGTGAAGCAAAGAAGCCTGAGAATTAGAGTGCCTGATGTCTCGGGTCATAATTCTGGAGCCTGGCATCCTAGTGCTCAAACACTAGCAGCAGACATCTCTGGTCAACTAGTGAGGACAGTGGACCACAGAGTGTCGCGGACCTGCCGCGGCAAGTCGGTCAGAACCCAAAAGGGGGAGTGCGGATGAAAAAGACACACACAGATTTTAGATGCGGCCGGTCTGGAGCTGATGACTCCAGCACTGAGTTTATTTTCCTCCACCAATATATACGTTTTCAGACTACACAATGTAACAAAGAAACTATGCATTACCTCAGCAAAAGCAGATGATTAACTTAACATAGAAACTAAAATCAAAATAACAAGAAAAGGTCAGTTTTCTCCCAGAACAGATACGGATAATTATTCAGATAGCTATCAACTCTCTGTGTCCGGGAACTGG
>PVKE010041237.1:0-14262 GCA_004027555.1 Craseonycteris thonglongyai | reverse complement strand
CAATTTAATTTAAAACAAAGAAAAGGTACTTACATTTTAAACAGAAGAAAAATTGAAACTCAACGTGGTCACCGAGGATAAATAATATTGATTGATAATAATACTGTTAATACAAAAGAAAAGAAGCTACCGTATGACACTACCAAGTATTCAAGCTAACTGACTGTGTTCTTCCATGAGTCGAGTCGTAACTGTTGCGTTCACGCGTTGCGTCCGGTGACAAGTGTAACACATAAGTCAAAATGTAATGTCTGGGTGGGCGGAGATCACAGTGTCAGGCTGTCAGAATTCTAGGAATTTATGACCTTGGCAAATTCCCAGAATGCATTGAACTATTGCTAGAAAGTTTTGTCTTCTACAATCACTTCAAAATCCATGGTACACGGAATTCCACCCCAGACATTGCGAGCGATCGACAATCGACCAAGATTGGCCTCGTGATCCACCAGTTGACCGCGATCGACTTGTTGGCCACCCGTGCTCTAGAACACATGTGCCCCGGAGCACAGTAAGCAAGGTAACTAGGGCACAACAAGATCAGGGTAGATGGCACAGGATTCATCACCTAACACAGTTTACCCTTTTCAGTGTGATTAATGGCAGAAATGAGTGAAGGTCAGTTTTTAAAGATTTATCTTTATTGTTTTGACAGAGAGAGAGAGAGAGAGAGAGAGAGAGAGAGAGAGAGAGAGAGATACAGAGAGAAGGGGGAGGGCCCAGAGCAGTCTCCACAGTTGCACATCATTGGCTTTTCCACATAGTTTCATTCCACAGATGGGCAAGGGGCTGCGCAGGGCAGGAACTGGGCCAGGGTCTCACCCTGGTGAGTACCAAACTGGGAACACTCCCCAGTTTAGCACATGGGTCTGCACAGGCCGGAGCCAGGACTCAATGCCCGGTCCCCAGGGCTGCAAAGTGAGCACTCAACCCACTGAACCATCCTGGCTTCCCCGCATGTCAGTTTTTAGATGCTAGAAAGCTGACAGGCACAATTCAGGGTTCTATTTGGCTTACCCAGTTCAGAGGACTGTAACAGTTTGCATTGCTTCCTAATCGTGCCTTCTCTGCAAAGCAGTGCTGGGGGTCAGCCCCAGAGCCTTTCTCTGAGGGTCCTGGAGGGTGTGCTTAGGAAATCCTGGGGGCCATCCTTGGGTCTGTCCTCAGGGAAAGGTCCTCGGGGAGGTTCTCATGAGGAGGGTCCTTGGGCTTTCCTGGGGGAGGTATACTTGGGTGGTTTGGGAGTCCTAAGGGGCCATCCACAAGGCAACAGACCCACCTGAAGGTGTTCCAGGGTGGGGGGTGACTGCCTTGAGCCCTGCTAGTGCAGTGGGGAGCACTCTGTCAGCCCCACACTCTGGAGGTGGTGAGTTCAGCCCTCACATGCCACACAGCGCTGTTTTGCTGCCCACAGGTACATCCTCGGTCAGGAAAAAGCAGCCGACCTATGTTTGTGGGTAATGTTCTCTTCCTGTGCTCAGTCTGCAAGTGGGACAAGAGGCCCACAGACCTCAGGTTGTCAGAGGCCAGGGCCGCCCGGATGTACTGAAGCTTATGCCATCACCTCATCCCGATGAGACTGTTGTTTCTAATTAGGAGTGCTTCATGAGGCAGTAACAAGTTTATTTCTATAGAGTTCCAACGTTGAGAAGATTTGGTCAAAGAATTACATTCTCCCAGTAGATTAGAATGTGTACAAGCCTCCCAGTATTGTGTGTTATGCTTTCTTTTAATTTTTGCCAATTCAAGAAAAGAAATTTAGTATTTTTGGTAGTGAGATAATGAGATTGAGTATTTTTTATTGTCCTTTCTCATTTCCTATTAAATAAATTACTTATTCATTTCTTTTTTTCCTATCTTTTTTTTTGGTAATTTATTTTATTGTTTTTAACAGAGACAGAGAGAAGGGGCAAGGGGAGCCCAAAGCAGTCTCCATAGTTGTACATCATCAGTTTTCAACATGTTTTCATTCCACACAGGTGGACGGGGGCCACACAGGGCCAGAGCTGGGCTAGGGGGCTCCCACATGGGAAGCAGGTCTTATGTGAACCAGGGGCCAAACCACGAGGGCGAGAACCAAACTGGGGGCCTCCTGCATGGGGAGCACACCCCAGTTCAGCACATGGGTCCACACGAGCTGGGGCCCAGATTTGATCCTCAGTCCCTAGGGCTGCAAATCGAACGCTTAACCCACTGAGCCATCCCAGCTTCCCCCTTTGTCCATTTTTATTATTTTTTTGAAAAAAATCAAATTATAAAAAAAATTTTTTTTTTTTAATATTTATTTATTTACTTATTTATTTTGACAGAGAGAGAGAGAGAGAGAGATACAGAGACAGAGAGAGAACTGAACTGGGCGAGCTCCCATTTCAGCATATGGTTCCACACGGGCCGGGGCCGGGATTCGATCCTCGGTTCCTGGCGCTGCAAAGTGAGCGCTTAACCCACTGAGCCATCCCGGCTTCCCCTAAAAAATTTTTATATCAGAGTTGTTAACCTTGTATTGTATATACAGTGTTCCCTCGCCACTTCGCGCTTCATGTTTTGCGGCTTCAGTGCTTCGCGGGTTTTCCCAAAATATTCGTCAAAAAATAAAAATGAAAAAATACAACCATGTCGGCAGCCACATGGCGGAAAGGAGCGTTGTTTCATGTGGATGCGCGAGAGAGAAGGATCCCTGCATGTCAAACAAAGAGATGAGTTGACTCAGAGTCCATCCCACGGGCTCTCATAAAGGCGCGGGATTGGTTTCCGGTGCGACATCGACCCATGAGAAAATTCCTAGGGGCAAATCCTACTTCGGGGTTTTTCAGCTTTCGCGGAAGGTTCTGGTCCCCATTAACCGCGAAAAACGAGGGATCACTGTATTATAAATATTTTTTCACAGTCTCGCATTTATATTTTGATGTTTTATGATGAAACTTGACAAATAAATACTTGAACTTTAACACAGTCATATATATGCATTTGTAGGGGAGAAGAAATTTTTTCCTCCATCCTCGTATGTTCAGTAGTTGGAGCCCCGTAAATTAAGCTGACAAAAGACAGATTAAGAGAAAAGGGTATATATTTTTTTTCTTTTTAATTTATATTAAAAAGAAAACTCAAACAAGTAGTTAGGCTTAAGAGCTTACATACCACTTTAAGAAAGGGCAATAAATTTTGAAGTGACTAGAAAGAGAAAGAAGAATTTGAGCTTCTAGGAGCAATAAATTGTGGTAAAGTATATATATATATATATATATATATATATATATATATGGGGGAAACTAATGGTCGATAAGGATTATTCAGTAAGACTTTAATACAGACTCCTTGGTGCCATCTCCATTTCTAGTGATAGGATGTGTTCTCCTCTGGTACAGGACAGAGGAACGGAGACACCTTCAAAAAAGAAAACGTATGTCCTGCACTTAGTTAGATAAGAGAAGGAAAAAGAATTCTTCCTGTGTCTGCTTTTCTCTCACCTGTCTTCAATTCAAAATAATATTCATGCCAGCATGGCATATTTTGGAGTGGCATATTCATCTATTATGGTTTCTAAGTTTCCTTCCTTATTTATGAAGTCTTGTCTAACCTAAAGTCACAGTTATTCTTCTAATTTGTTCCCCAATACATTTGTTATATTTTTACATTTTACTCTATAACCCTTTAAGAATTTATTCTGGCCTATGGTACATAATAGAGGTCTAACTTTGTATCTTCCATGGAGCCTTTTCTTATTAATTTATAAATGAAACATCTTTTTCTCATTAAACCAAAATGCCACATTTATAATATACACTATTACTATTCCATGTATAGTTGAATTTTTCTGGATTATCTCTGTATTTGCTTATTTTTATGCTAAAAGAATTATCTCTTACTGTTACTCTTTGATCACAGTAACTTTGTAGTATTGCTGTCTTTAAGACAAATTATCTCCTCCCAGTCTCTAATCATCTTCTTTTTCTAAAATATCTCAGTTCTTACGTATTATTCATCTTCCACTTAAAAATATTAAAAACCACTATGTTCTTCAATTACACTTTTTAAAATATGAAGTCCTATATTTTTAAAATTTATTTCTAGGCATTATGTTGTTATTAACATTCATGTTGGTTGTGGTTAGAACCTTTCAGAGTAGGTTCTAGGAGCTCTTGGGCCAAAACACTTTGCATTGGCTCTTGTGAGCTGATGACCCTTGGGTCCCAAGAATGATTTTGATTTTTTCCTGCTGCAAATGGAGTGAATAGAAGGAGGAAAGCAGGGAAGAGAGGTTATATTAGGTATGGTTCAAATTTCTTAGATTTAGTGCTCATTCTGTGCTAATTTAGTGCTCATTTAGTGCTAATTCTGATTACTAAGGGGGTTTATCAGAAACTAAATAACATTCCTTGTCCTTTTTTCTTAGGTTTTTGCAGCTTTTATTAAGTGTAATACTCATGAATATATTTCACTTAATTAAAAAAGTGTATTAGCTATCAGAATGCCCAGTCTGATGGCCAGATTTGTTAGATTTTTTTATGTCCTGCAGCGCATATTTTCTTTAAAAAAACTCTTTCAGTCTGTATTTACTCAGGCTCCTGAATTTAGTCAGTGGGTATTTATTGATCGATAGTCTTCTTTGTTTATGAAATGCTGTAGCACTACTTAGATACTGATTGTATGCAAATTTACTTATACTCACTCTGAGAGAAAAAAAGGAACAACAGTTTAAATAATGCACACAACTTGTAACTCCATATCCCCCACTCAATAAACACTAGCCTTAGGTAATTTATACAATTAAGCCCAACTAGTCCTGTAAGAAAAAGTATGTCAATGACTTTAAGGGGTTCTCCACCACTGCTGAGAAATTAATCTCATTGGTCTGACCGATGGCAGGGCTGCTGGGTGATTACTTTCTCAATATTTTGTAGTGAAAAACTGAAGAAATCATTAAGGTTACTAAAGAAGTACTAGAAAAACGCAGAAAACAAACATTTTATTTATGTATTTATTTGTTTGTTTGTTTATTTATTTATTATTGTTTCTGACATACAGAGAGAGAGAGAGAGACAGAGAGAAACAGAGACAAGGGGGAGGGCTCAGAGCAGTCTCCATAGTTGTACATCATTAGTTTTCTACATAGTTTTCATCCCATAGGTGGGTACGGGGCTGCACAGGGCAGGAACCAGCCGGGAGCCTCTCCCATGGGAGGCACACCCCAGTGAGAACCGATCTAGGGTCACACCCCAGTTCAGTACATGGATCCTTGGACCCCAGGGCTGTAAGAAAAGTGCTCAACCCACTGAACATCCCTGAGTACAAATATTTTAAAACTTTCCTATATAGTAGGAACCAGCCAGCGGCCTCACCCATGGGAGGCACACCCCAGTGAGAACCGATCTAGGGTCACACCCCAGTTCAGTACATGGATCCTTGGACCCCAGGTCTGCAAGACGAGTGCTCAACCTGCTGAGCCATCCGGCATTCCCGAGAACAAATATTTTAAAATTTGCCTACCGGTATATAGTTGAATTTTTTAAATCATATATAAATAAAAATAAAATCTTCTAAAAATCATATGTAGTATTTTATGATTGTTTTGGAGGTATTGCAAGGGTAATTTCAATATACCAAACTTTTACTTGCACATTAATTTGAGAATTTAATTTCTGCAAAAAGTGAAACAATGGTGGGCACACGCCAAGAATTTTGAAAGACACAGGAAAATATACAACAGCTTCAGCTTTCAAGGAACTGGAAGAAACATTGTATTTAATGGGGCCATACTAAAATGTGGGACAGGGATGCCAGGATAACTCAATAGGATGAGCCCCTGCCTTGAAACCTCAAGGCCTGGAGATGGAATCCCAGCACTGGCCCATGCATACCCATATGCTGACCTATGGAACAACTGGTAGCCTCCAGGATGGCGGTGAAGATTCTCGCTTCCCACCCCTCGCAGCCCTACATCCACCTGTGTGGAATGAAACTGTCATAACTAATGATGTACAACTATGGAGACTGCTCTGGGCTCTCCTCCCTTCTCTCTCTCTCTCTCACCTTCTCTCAAACAATAAAATAAATCTTTAAAATAATGTGGGACATTAAACACCGTAACATGGCTAACAAAGTGTGTGCTCAAACCACCACTACATAATTGTTGAAAGGATCAAAGAATGAATGAATGTATTCAAACATTATACATTAAACTTGATTCTGTATCTAGAATGTATTCAATTTTTTCCTAACAATCTTCTTTTAAAAACAATTAAAATTGCAAGAATAAATCATGCTTATTATAAAATTCAGTTAGTTATAAAGCATGTGTTAAAAATCCTCATCCTGGGGAAGCCGGGATGGCTCAGTGGGTTGAGCGCTCACTTTGCAGCACCAGGGACCAAGGATCGAGTCCTGGCCCTGGCCCATGCGGACCCATGTGCTGAGCTGGGGAGCTCCCCCAGTTCAGTTCTGTCTGTCTCTGTATCTCTCTCTCTCTGTCAAAAACAATAAAATAAATAAACAAATAGATCTTAAAATATAGAAACATGTATTTTAGAAAAAAAAAATCCTCATCCTCATTTACCAATATGACTCCCAGAGATAACTTTTTACCATGTATGTATCCATCTAGAAACTTTGCCTGCCATATACATACACATACTTTTAAGGAACACTATATAGGCTTTTTAAAGCTGATTTCTTTTTTCATTTCATTTGACTACCTAATGATCTACTTCATTGTTTTTAGTGCCTGCAGTGTCAGTATATCAGATTCTAAAATAAAAAACTTAGTCATTTTCATATTGACTGATACTGAGGTTATTTCTTATTTTCCACTGTTAAAAACAGCTCATCAGTTAATAGCTTTATAACTCCCTGTGTCAGGTTGTCTGTAAAATAAATTCTCAGAAATCTAGTAAATCCTTAAAATTGCAGTTTTGATGGAGGCTGGAAGTCTTCTATTATGACTAGGTTTGAACTGATCAGTTTAGGCAGATCAATGCTATTAGATATGAGGATGAACTGGTGACAACGTCAAGATCAGAAGCTTGAGTCATTTTGTATCAAGGATATACTGTGTAGTCCATGATAAAAGAAAATGACACTGTTGGCCCTAAGAATCTCACAGGATAACTATGTAATAATCTTGTAATATGGCCTATTAGTGCGTGGGGGGTGATTTGTCTCTAACATTTATCCTCAAATATTTTCTTCGGAACCATGACTGGTCCTACCACATTATTGTCAATTTGAGGTTGTAATACGAGTAATTAGTGCACTTGCATTTTTGTCTTCCACAAACACGGCTGGGAAAGAGGTTAAAAGTCCTGTCTCTGCCCGGATAAAACTAACAGAGCCCAGGGAAACCCCGTACTAAGGATGGGAAGGGTTTTTGTTTTGTTTTGAATTTCTTGCTGTTTACATGAGGGTAGGGGAGAGGGGAAAAAACGTCCGGGCACCGTTAGTACTTTTCTTCTCTCCATTCCTGGGAGGAATGACACTTTCAGTAAGTCTCCGCCCGTTTTAGAAACAAGAGGATCCTCTTTAGAGCCACCGGGCAGAGACACCGACTACTCGTGGGGACTGTTCTGTGGATCTAAGTAGGAAGCAAGACGAAAGAAAGTGAAGCGACATGGACACAGCCTCAGAGGAGGACGTGCGCAGAGGCCCCGCGGCGCGTCTGGTCCTTCCCACCTCTTGGGTCGCCGCCGGGTTCCGCCCCTTTAGGGGCGGGGCCGAGCGCTGGTTCCGGGTTGCGGACGGAAGTGCACAAATTTGAATCGTGCAGACGTTTGTGGATGGGTGTGCTTCGCATCTGGCGCAGCACTTAAACTGAGCATTGAGTGACACGGCCGTCTGGAACTTCTGCCACGCGCGCCTTAGTGAGTGTATGGGGAACGGGAAGCAACTGAATATTCCAGGGAGAGAAGCGGCACGGTCGCCTGGGATAAGGGGTGTCGGGAAGCGGAACGTGAAGTCGGGGCCTCGGACTGCCTTCGGGGGACGTGTCGAGTTGCAGGGCCAGTGTGGGGACTTTGAGAAGTCGGGCGCTGAGCAGCATTTCCCTGCCCTGCGCTCCCGATGGTTTGGCGAACCTACCGGTAAACCTACTCTTGAGTATTGAGGAATCGGAGGCCCCTCAGGCCCGAGGTTAAGCCTTGTTTAAATCTCTGACTTTCCGGTAATACCAGTTTGGTATTTCCGCCATTTGTCTCGAATTCTGAAGCTTCAACAGTAAAGTCTAATTGCAAACGCGTTACCACAGGTGAAAGAATCTTCGTTTATTAAAGATGTAAGGTTGGGGACAGGTCTAGAACGAAAGAAGTGTTCTACGTGGCTCTGAATAGTCCTCTGAGAGAGGTATCCGTAGAATTCTTTTACTCTGGACCGCAGCAGGGAAGTGACAGTCTGAAATGCCTGGTGGGGATTTAACCTGAAATCTGAGGTATCATTTGTTTTGAAAATTTAAAGCCCGATGTTTTTCTTTCATGGTTGACATTTTTCCTGTACCGCAAAACCCCCGAGACTTTTGTTCATTTAAATAGGCTACTGTTAACCGCGGTGATTCACAGGGGTATTAATTTGCTAACAATAGGGATAGTTCTACAGATCTACCTTTTCACTGCCTGCATTCTTTAGCCAACTAGGTTATTGCGGCGTCATTTGGAAGTACAATGATAATAGTTCCAGCATGGGGTTTTCTTTTTGTTTGTTTTTTGTTCTGCTGTTTTTTGTTTTTGTTTTATTTATTTAGTGATGAACTACCTAAACAAACTACTTAACGCCTAGCAAAGTCATGCCTTCTGGAATAGTTTTAAGTGTGTACCCGAAATGTAAACAACAAATGAGTACTTTAAATGTTTAGAAATATTATATCTTGCGCTATTGAAAATTTTGTGTTGCTTTATGGAAACAGATATTTTATGTTCCTTTTAAGATTTTAACACCAAGCCATCATACTGTATAAATGTATAAATATCTTTTTTAAAGTAGAATTTCCTAGTATTCAGAATAAAGTTTCTTCATTGAGTGCTGGCTACTCCCACTCTCCTATCCCAGCTAACGAACATTTTGTTTCATTGTTAGCCAGAAAGATTTTTTTTCAAATATTCAGCATTCATGATTGTTGAACTTTAAACATTTTGTGTAAGACTGTATCAAAGATATTAGATACACTGTCCTAAGGATTGCAGACAACTGTTCTACTCATTTTATATAAGCTACCAGTAAATAGTAATTTTTTAAAAATTAGTCTCTACATTTTCACTTCTTTTCCTTACCTAGATAGACTCTTTTCATTGAGTTTTTGCTCTGTCTACCTATCAGTGAGTTTCAAATTTTATTTTATACACATTACCTTGAAGGATTTATTTTTAAGATTTATTTTATTATTTGAGAAGATGAGAAAGAAGCAACGAGGGCCCAGAGCTGTCTCCACGGTTGTACATCTTTAGTTTTGACATAATTTCATTCCACACGGGTGGAAGTGTGGGAACCCATAGGGTGGCAACCAAACTGGGGGCCATTCCTGCGGTTACCAGTTGCACCCTGTAGTTCAACATATGGGTTTGCTCAAGTGGCTGAGATTCATTCAGTCCCTGGACCTCATGGTTGCAAGGCAAGTGCACTCATCCTGCTGTGCTATCACGGCATCCCCTTGAGGATTTGTTAAAGGTTGATTCTTGCACTTAAAATCTCAGAGTAGGGGTTGAGGAATCTGTCAGTTTAATTGTGAAGTTAGGAAATTTGGTCAGTTTCAAAAACACTGACTTGATCTTTCCTAGAGAGGTTTGATACTATATAGGTTTAAAAGCACAGAACTGGAACCAAATTTCCTGGGTTTGAATTTTATCTCTACCACGCTATCTGTGTGACCCCTAAGAAAGCTCTTTAACCTTTCTGTGCTTCAATACCCTCAGTTGTATAATGGGGATAATAACAATACCTACCTTGTAGGATCCTTATGAGAATCAAATGAGTCAATACATATAAAAATCTTTAGTATGTGGCACTAAGTGATACATATATCTCCTGTTATATTGGGTTATGAAGCATTATACAGCCACATTACATATATTATCTCATTAATCTCACAAATAATTCTGTGATATGTATTAATTCCAGATAAAAAAACAAACTAAGAGGAGGGGTTCAGTAATTTCGTCCCACACAACTAGTAAAATGTTTGAACTGGGGTCAGAAAGTAGATTTAATTAGAAAGTTTGTGCTTTTTTATTTTTTTAAGTGATCGTTTCTGCAGTCTTCCTTTCAAATGTTGCTCCATATGATTGCTTCCCATTGTCTACAATATATAATTCAAATTTGTTAGCTTTTTTAAAATAAATATATATACAAAGCCCTTCTCAGTTTGTTTCCAACCTGTTTCTAAGCATCATCTTTATAATATTCTGCCACCCTCTCCAACCTGTGATGTTTTATCCATACTACTACAGTTCTTCAAACCTATTCTCTATCATTTTTTATGCATACTTACGGTAGCTATCGACCTTTTTTATTTCCCTTTAAAATTTTACCCAGTGGGTTTCAAATACATTCCTAGACTCCCTCAGGCAGAGTGCTTCTTCCACTGAGCAATTGAATTATAAACATTAGCACACTAATTAGGGATTCTTTGTCTTTGTATTTGTAATTCTTGGTGCAGAATCATGAGTGTCCATATAATCTAAAACTGTTCAATGAGCGCTTGTTATTTTAACAGTTTAACACATTTCTTCTTGCTAATACTGAAAATCTTTTTATTTTAAGTAAGCTTTGCTTTTTTCCTGAAGTGATAGAATATAATTCTGTATAGTTTAGTAGAGATTTTAGTTATATAGTTTGTAAATGTCACAAATATAGAAAAGTAAGTATTGAAATCATTGGCTAAGAAGACATTTCAAGCGGGAAAAAATTAAGGGAAACATTTGTTAACATTCATAGAACTCCAAATGCTTTATATGTATTTTCTCACTAATCCTTATAGCCCTTTTATTATTATCTGCATATTAATGTGAAGAAACTGAGGCACCAAAAGATTTAGTAACTTAAAATTTTTTTGGCATTTAATTTCTTCCTGCTGCTGTTTTCTTTTAATTATAACAATATGTATTAAGTGTAATTTAAAAATTAACTTTGTAATAGAGAATTAGCCTCATTTGTACATGAATAATTATTTCTACATCAATTCTAAATTAATTTTGAGGAATTCAAAAACAGGTTTGGGAAAGCTGGGATGGCTCAGCGGGTAAAGCGCTCGCTTTGAAGCCCTGAGGACCGAAGATCGAATCCCAGCCCTGGCCCCGGCCCAGGCAGACCCACATGCTGAACTGGGATGTGCCCCCAGTTCAGTTCTTGCCGGGACCTATGCGGAGGTTCCTGGCCCCGTTCCTGCCCCCGTTCCTGCCCTGCGCAGCCCTGTTCCCGCCTGTGAAGTGAAACTACAGTGTTCCCTCACCACTTCGCGCTTCATGGTTTGCGGCTTCAGTGCTTCGCGGGTTTTTCCAAAATATTCATCAAAAAATAAAAATGAAAAAATACAACCATGTCGGCAGCCACATTGCGGAAAGGAGCGTTGTTTCATGTTGATGCGCGAGAGAAGGATCCCTGCATGTCAAACAAAGAGATGAGTTGACTCAGAGTACATCCCACGGGCTCTCATAAAGGCGCGTGATTGGTTTCCGGTGCGACATCGACCAATGAGAGACCGATGAAGACCTTGAGATGACAAAGTCTGCAAGTGAGGAAGAAAACGAAGAGGAAGACGCTTCAGCGTGGCCTTACCCTGGAGAATCTGCAACAATTGTGCAACATGGCAAGAGCGATGCAACAATTTGCACAAGACATTGACGACAGTATGGTTCGAGCTGTTGAGTTCAGCAATCGCGTTGACGGGGTTATGTCCTTGTACGGGGGAATTTTGAAGGAAAAGAAAAAACAAAGACAACAACTACCCATCACCATGTTTCTCTCCAAGGTAAAGCCCCCGGCTCTACCGTCAGCGCCTCCAGCAGAAGAGTCTCCGAGTGAGCCTAAAGCTTCTACGAGTCACGTGAGAGCCTCTCCTCCGCCACCAACACCAGACTCTTCACCTCTCTCAGAAAGCAATGTTGATTAATGTTTATTACTGTATAAGGTTTTGTAATTAACCTTATTCATTAGCACTAACACGTTTAAGTAAATACGTATACTGTTGTAATTTTTGTCTTAAATGAGTAAAGTATGAATACTGTTTACATATTTAAAACATTCTTGTACCCACATACACGAAAATTCCTAGGGGCAAATCCTACTTCGCGGTTTTTCAGCTTTCGCGGAAGGTTCTGGTCCCCATTAACCGCGAAAAACGAGGGATCGCTATATATGGAAAACTGATGTCAACTATGGAGACTGCTCTGAGCCCTCCCCCTTCTCGCTGTCTCTCTCTGTTTCTCTCTGTCAAAAATCAATAAAATAAATCTTTAAAAATTAGGTTTGCCTTTTTAGTTTGAACAGTTCCCCAACCTCCATGCCTACAACCTTTTCTTTTAAATCTTCCCAACAATATAGGGATATCATTCTAAGGGCCAGTGAATAGGAATTGGTCTAAGGAGTATAGGATCCTAATATGCTTCCATTCTACATACCTTCTTCAGTCAAAGTAGTACTAGGTATTTGAATCAGAGCTGAATATCTGATGCAGGCTTGACCATCTTCTTGAATTTGGAGTTAGGATACCAAAAGACTATTGGGAACCAAACTAGAAAAGTTTTTATGTGCGGAGATGACAGTGGAATCATGAAGGAACTTGAACAATCGGCACAGGGAGCCAATATGAAGAGGAAGAGTGCTGGGGGCCTATGTCCTGAGGACTAGTTATAAAGTGGGGCAATATAAACTTGTAACTTTATTTTTATTTTTTTAAGACTATGTTTTTTAGTGCAGTTTTAGATTTATAACAAAATTGAGAGGAAGATAATGGAGATTTTCCATATACTCTCTGCCCCCACATATATATAGCCTGTCATTATCAACATCTCCCACTAGATTGGTACATTTGGTACAATTGATGAACCGACATTGGCAAATGCTAATCACTCAAAGTCCATAGTTTAAATTATGGTTCACTCCTGGTGCTGTACGGTTTATGGGTTAGACAAATATGTAATTATATGTAGCTATAATTATGGTATCATACAGTTGTTTTCACTGTCCTAAAAATCCTCTGTGCTCCACCTATTCATGTCTCTCTGCAACCATTGATCTTTTTTACTGTGTCCATAATTTTGCCTTTTCCAGATATCATATATATCGTTGGAATCATAAAATGCCTTTCCAGATTGCCTTTTTTACTTCGTAATATGCATTTAAAGTTCCTCCCTGTCATTTCCTAGCTTGATAATTCATTTCCTTTTGGTACTTACTGATATTCCATTGTCTGAATGTATAACAGTTTATTTATGCACTCACCTACTAAAGAACATCTTAGTTGCTTCCAAGTTTGGCAGTTAATGAATTTATTGAAAGGAAAGTGGGGGAGAACTCAGAGAAGAATCACCCTGAGAAAGTCAGAATCAGGGGTATTTATTCCTCCAAGTGTGGGAATCGGAGATGTACTATCATTGATGTGGTTCATTTATCTCCTCTCCAATCCACCGTTCCTGCTTTTGCTTATTTGGTGCCTCTGGAACTGTTATAGCTCAGATGCATGATGGACACCATAGTAACCACAATGCACATGAGATTATGACATAATTAGCTAAAGATTGGGTCCCCAATCATAGGAATCAACCTACCTGGAAGAAATTGGTTCTTGTTTTTCTCCTACTGTGGGTACTGGATACATTCGCTTTGTTACTTACGTAACCAGTGAAGCACCTCACCATTGTACCCTGGAGAGGGTTGTCAGTTTCCTAGGCTACATGTTTTGCCTCAGTTATACCTTCTTGGGGAATTGGCACCTCTCATTAGGTAATACCCTTGT
The DNA here is from genome assembly GCA_004027555.1 of Craseonycteris thonglongyai. NCBI lineage: Eukaryota > Metazoa > Chordata > Mammalia > Chiroptera > Craseonycteridae > Craseonycteris > Craseonycteris thonglongyai. The sequence continues at coordinate 335 of PVKE010041237.1, read as the reverse complement.
TTATCTCTTAAGTTTCCTTTGAAGTCTGCTCTCTCTGGAATTCATATAGCTATTCTTGTTTTCTTTTGATTAGTGTTAACATGGTATATTTTTCTCCATTTACTTTTAATTTATATTTAAAATGGGTTCTTCTAGACAACATCCAATTGGATCTATTTTTTTACCCACTCTGACAAATTAGCCTTTTAATTGGTACATTTAGACCATTGACAAAGTGATTATTGATGTCGTTGGATTAATATCTACCATATTTATTACTGTTTTCTATTTGTTGCCCTTGTTCTTTGTTCCTATTTTTGTCTACTTTTTTTCTGCCTTTTGTGATTTTATTTGAG
>PVKE010041236.1:0-14263 GCA_004027555.1 Craseonycteris thonglongyai | reverse complement strand
CCTTGGATATGTTTAAATATAATATGATAAAGTAATAAAAATAACACTTCATCTTGGTCTTCTTTCCCAAAACACATAGCCCTAATCTAGTCATGAGAAATACATCTGACAAACCTTAATTGAGAAATACTCTCCAAAGTATCCAATATGTACTCTTTAAAACTGTCAAGGTCATCAAAAACAAAGGAAGTCTGAGAAACCGTGACAGCCAAGGCAACTAAATACAATGTGATATTCTGGATGAGATCCTAGAACCAAAAAAGAAAAAGCAACCAAACAACAGCAACAAAAAAATTAATGAATTCTGAATAAAGTATAAACTTTAGTTACTAATAAAGTCTCAAATTTGGCTCCTTAATTATAGCAAAGATACCATTAATGTAGGATATTAACAATAGGGATACCATATGGGAACTCTCTATACTATCTGCAACTTTTTTTTCTTTTTAAGGTTTATTTTTATTGTTTTTGACAGAGAGAGAGAGATACAGAGACAGAGAGAAGGGAGAGGGCCCAGAGCAGTCTCCATAGTTGTATATCATTGGTTTTTTTCCACATAGTTTCATTCCACAGGTGAATGCAGGGCTGCCCAGGGCAGGAACTAGGCCAGGGTCTCACCCTGGTGAGAACCAAACTGGGGGCACTCCCCAGTTCAGCACATGGGTCCACATGGGCCGGGCCGTGATTCGATCCTCAGTCCCCAGGGCTTCAAAGTGAGCGCTTAACCTACTGAGCCATCCTGGCTTCCCCTGCAACTTTTCTGTAAATATAAAATTATTCTAAAATAAGTTACTTAAATATATTTTTTAAATCAGCCATAAAAATAAATACCCAACACACACTCCTTCACCACATGTAGACATGGGCCTGATACTTCCCTAATCTCTAGCAGAGCACAGCACACAGGTCCACTTTCACATCATCCGCTCTCATGAATCTTCTCTGGAGCCAACAAATGCTGGTTAAAGAGATTCCAGTCTATTTCATAAGTCCAGGCCATTTATCAAGACTTATGATAAAGGTGTAATCACTAATTCAGAGTAGTAGTGGTATTAGGATGGATCGGTAGGACCACAGAACAGAACAAAGTGCCCTAAAAACAGGACTGTGCACCTGGGACACATGATATATGGCTGAGATGGTACTGCACATCAGTGGGGAAAGAATGGACTTTATAGCCAACCCTGCTGAGACAACTGGATATCTCTATAAAGGAAAAATTATGCAGCATAGACAATAATCAATTCCAAGTGATCTACAGACAGGTAAATAAAGATATAAAATGTTTAAAAAATCATCAAAATAAGAAAATATTACCTTGGGGGTGTGGGAAGATTTCTTAAATAAGACTCATCTTTCCCCCATCTTCTCCTCACCAAAACAAATGAATCAAGGAAAAAATTAATAAATTCTATTATATAGGAAGTGAAAACTTCTGGTGATGAAACGATAACTTAAAGGAAGTAAAAAGATGAGACACATTTAAAGAAGACATTTCAACATATACACATGACAAAGGAATAGTTTGAAATATAGATTTTTAAATCCTATGAATAAATAAGATTAAGGTAAACAACCCAATAGAAAAGAAGTGGCAAAGAGCTGAACAGGCTCTTCGCTAAAAGGAAATTTGCTTCAATGGCCAATAAATATATAAAAATATGCCAACTTCACTGGTAACTGGGAAACAGTAAACTGAAACAACCATCAGATATTACTCCCCACTCTCGCATCTTATGTACTAAGACTTCATAAGACAGAAAGTCTCATGCAGCTCTGGTATCCACCTTGGAAAACACTGGCATTATCTAGTAAAACTGAGCATCTGCACGCCCTCTGACTCAGCAACTAAACTCTTACAGACATCTGAATCTAGAGAAATGCTAACACATGGTACTTTCAGATGTATACGCGTGTTCAAGAGCAATGTTCATAATAACACCAAGCCAGATATAACTCAAATATCCATCAACAGTAAGATAGATAAATAAACTGTTATACTCACAAAACAGAACAGTATACAGCCATGAAAAAATGAACAAACTACAGCTAACATTTACCGGATGAATCTCCTAGGCATGCTGGGTAAAAAGATAAGTCATCACTGCATACATAGTTATTCCATTTATATAAATTTTAAAGACAGGCAAACCTAAATCTATCATTTAGAAATATAAACATAAATAATAAAGTACAAAGAAAACAAAATAATTACCACAAGTCAAAGTAGCAGTTACTTCTGGGTAGAGAGAAGGGGACACGACTGGGAAGGGAAGCTCACTCAGTTACACAGCTGTTCATTGTATTCTTTAACATTCATATCATTCTTTAAAATAGACATAAGTGATTTACAGATTCTTCATGAAGAATATTTTATAACTGAGAAAGAGAGAGGTCCCAGAGGCAATCGCTTGGCTCCCTGGGGAGCTCTGTCTTCAGTTCCAGGCCTCCTGATTGACAACAGTGAGCAGATGCAGCCACTCACTGCACAGTGTCTGAAGGTAGAAACACTGGCAGGTCATCTCAGAGCACAAAGCACGCATTTCAACAGTACAGCCTCTACTCTGCCTCCTCCTCTCACATAAAGAAAATGCTGCATGCATTTTAACACCAGCCATGATATTTCCAGGCGTTTTGGTGGCTTTTGTGCTTTTAGTATTTGGAATAAGTCGAATTTTATTATCCAGCATTTCAAGTTCTCTAATTTGGCTTGCATAATTTTAAAGAAACCCCAATACAAATTTTTGGCTCACTATTAATACTAGGAGGAGTTTCGTAGTCACATGTAAGAAATGAAGGCTATTTATGCATTCTCAGTAAAAAAATATTTTCCAAATATATTTTTAATCTGCTAAAGACATCAACTTTATCCAAAATTTGAAACAGCAGACACCTGGTGATTTCTCACTTGGTTAGTGTATATTTCAGGAAACCGTAGGAGTGACAGTTAGGCTGCAGAGTCCAGCTCCCACCTCAGTTGCTAGCTCTAGATTACACAGGAAATTGCTTACATCCTTACTTGCTCAAGAATGCAAAATGCTCCCCCAGCCTACCTTGAGGTTGACAAGCAGGTTCTTTATCTTTAACTGGTGGTGACTACATGACACCATGTTAAGAGGGAACCTGAGACCACCACAGACTCAGGAGAAGACAGTGTCATGACTGATGGGCAATGGGGCCAAGGGTATGAGAGATGGGAAAGCAGGAGGCAGGAGCATCTGGTGTCTCCATCCTGGCCCAGCACATCAAGCCCAAACCACTCTATACTTTTAAGCCATTCATAAACTATACACTAACTTACCCAGCTATACTTCACCCCATTCTCCAGGGCAAGCCATGAGGTAGATACTCTAGATGTCCTCTCTCTATTAACACATGTCAAACTCCCTCCCACCTCCATGCTTTTGTCCATTATCTCCCCTTCCTGGAATTTTCTCCTACTGAACCCATCCTGAACAGCCCAGCGTGTGACATGTTTCATCTGTGAGTCTTTCCAAATCACTCTAGATGACTACAGAGTTTCCCTTTGCTGAATTCCTTTGTTCTTTCTGCACCATAACTTTTGGAACTCTATTAAACATAGTCTTGTATTTTTCATTAGCTATCTTCCTCCCTTGGGTACTACTCTTGGCTCCCTAAACATACGATAAGTAAATAGCTCAAGGGAAAATGTTTTCTTCTCTTTTCTTGTACTTCCCATAGTACTTTCTGCACACAAAAGAACTACCAAAGATTAGTTGCTAATCGAATGACTAAAAACTGGTAGGACAAATTGCTTTCCTCCTAGCCCACCCCAGTTTCACCTCTACCCCCAGATGCCCCCATTCTTGGAGTACAACCCCTACTCCAGGAAAAAATTATTGACTCAGCAGCAGCAGTCCCACCCACCTCTCTCACTGCTTCTTCAGAGATAGCAGAAGTGTTGAATCAAGAACTTGGGAGACCACGAGTCCAAGCCTCAGAAGAGGCAAGAGGACATACACCATTCCTAATGATCTCCTACATTGTATTTGTGGGAATGGGAGAGACCTTGGGTAAAGAGGGCCAGTAATACAAGAGACTACCTCAGGCCATCAGCCACCACTTCTGAATAGAAGGTTCCCTCACTCTCAACCCCTTAAATTTCACTATCATTTTTGTTGGGTAATTTCCCAATATTAGCATTTGCAAGATAAATAAATTAAGCCTGAGAGCTTTCCTCCTATCAGCACTTGTACATGATGCCTCCCTTATCCTTGCCGACTCATTCATAGCCCTAAAAATGCCAGTAAGGGGTGAAATTTCAAGGAAAAGCCAACAGGAGACCCTTGAGCAGGTCAAGTTAGAATCCATTTGAGAAAGGCCAATGTCCAAACGATCAAGCAAGTCAGGAAGAATTGCTAATGTGGAGAGATCAAATTACTGCTCTGGATCCTGAGTAATGATGAGCCACTGTTTCTGTTCTCCATGAGGTCTGATGGGTGAGGGAAGCTCAAGTAGGTGTGGCCTGCAGTTAGAGACCTGCACAGATCCCTAGCTAGGCTCTGGGGCTTCCTCCTTCTTCCCTACCATAAACTCCTATAATCCACAAGGGGGAATGTTGGGTCATATGGTAACCCCATGCCCAATTTTCTGGCCATAGTCAATACTTTAGCGGTTACCTGAGAATAAGGGGGCCTGAGGGTGGGAGAGGAAGGAGGGGGGAGCTAAATATATGGTGATGCAAAGAAAACTAACTCTGGGTGGTAAACACATAATGCAACACAAACTGCTATAGAATTGTACACCTGGAACTTATATAATTTTTACTAACCAATGGCACCCCAATAAATTTAACAAAAAAAAAACCCAACTGCTATCACCTAAGGTAATTCTTTTCCAACTATGGTGCATGGCCACTTATACAAGAATCGCTCTTTAAGACGCACATGTCCCCAGCCCATCCCTCTTTACTGATTCAGAATCTCTAGAGCTGGATCCTGGAATCTGAATTTTTAGCAAGTGCCCTACAATATTTTTACATTCATGGAACTTTTAAAATTACTGAAACGAGGTGACCAATTCCATTTTTTTCTTTTCAAGACTTCTTTGCCCCAATTCTTCCACCAGGCCCAAGACAAGGCTGTGCATGGGCTCCTTCAGACTTTTTGACAAAAAGGTTTCATTTCTATCTGGACCCCAGGCCAAATCTGCCCTTCTTAGAGTCATTGGAATTAGCCGCGTGCCAGGCATTACTTGTTCAGACACTTGGTGACCTGCCAGTGACTCATGTCAGCATCTTCTGCCATCTGAGTTATGTAGGCAAATCACACCATTTACTCTCCCTGCTCTTCAAGCCAGCTGCTACCCCAGCTCTTGCACAGTCACCTCAGTTAAGGCTCTCTTATTTTCTTTCAACCATGTATATGCCCTCCAACTTTGCTACCCCTTCCTCAGCATCAGCAGATGGTAGGGAGAAGGGGGTAGCCGCATTTCCCAGGCCTCATCAGGATTGACACACTCTCCTTCTGGAAGCCGTTACCACAGCTTCTCTTCAGTGCGCATCTTCACTGGGGAGGAAGATGAGTGGCGGGGAAGTAAGAGGCAATCACTGAGCACCTACTGTGTGCAAGCTCTGAATAGCCTTCTCACATACAGTATCATGAATTCCAGTTTGCTTCCTCGCCTCAGATTCAGAGACTACACATGACTTCCAATGTCACAATAATTGGGGCACAGGAAGATTCTATCTAAAATTCTTCAAGATGCTCACAAAAATTTCTCACACAGGAGTCTAAAAAAAATTAATCTAAACTATAAGTCCTGAATTCACTGGACCAGATTACTACAGATGCCTTTCACTCTGAGTGGTGTGCTCAGACCTTGACACTATCTTTTAGAACATGCACAAATATAAAACACACTGACTTGATGATCAGGCATCTCCTCCAAGAAGCACTTCTGCTTACAAATGCCTCAAGTGGGCTGAGTCAAGCCCAGAGAGTCAATTCCATTTAAATTCCAGTACCTTCTCAAATATGCCAGGCAAACAAAGCTTCTGTTAAGGATTTATAAGCTTACACAACCAAAGTCTATTAGATGAAACCAGTCTCTCTCTCTCTCTCCCTCTCTCTCTCTTTTCTTTCTCTCACTCTTGCTCTCGCTCTCACTCTCTTTCTCTCTGACACAACCAAATCTATATACTGTCCTTTCCAATACCCAATGAAAAATAAAACATAGTCTTCTGACAATTACAGGAGGGCAAAGTGTTTTAGAATTAGAGTAAAGGAAGGTCAAGTGCTATGTGAGGTCTGGGGTGTAGAGATTTGGCTACCTCCCCAGAAAAATTGTACCAGCAGGCAGAATCTGGAGCAGCCAGATTGGTTGACCAGGAATCTGAATCCACTGCCATGGAAAGGTGTCAACAAGTTGATGCCCATTAGGGTCGCAGGCCCTATCATTTACCAGACTATTCCTGTCTAGAAGGAGAAAGTTTATACCCTGGGCAAAGACCAACAATAATACATCAGGCTTCCCTCTCCCTGTTTTCCTAAATGGGAATTTCTAATGTAGTTATCGGATTTTTGTTTTGTACATTGTTCTGGGGACAAATTCATCACTTGGCCAGTGTGTTTACCAAACTTTATTTAATCATATGTAATATATATAAACATGTATATACTACTGTTTTAATAGTTCACTATTATTTTTTATCTAAATCAGCTTCTTATTAATTGGAAATTTCATAGAGAGAATTGTAGATTCACATGCAGTTAGTTGTAAGACTTAATACCTAGAGCCTCCTTGTATACTTTGCCCAGGTTCCCAAGTGGCAACATTTTCCGAAACTATAGTATAACATCACAAACAGGATATTGACATTGATTCACTCTCTTACTCAGATTTCCCCAGTTTTACTGGTACTTGTGTGTGTGTGTGTGTGTGTGCATGTGTGTAAAGTTCTACACCATTTTATCACCTGTGTAAAGTTTGCAGAGACGATACTGAACAGTTTCAGCATGACAAGGATCCCTCACATTGCCAGTTTATATCCATCCATGCCCTTTCCTCCCCCACCCCCCTGTCTACATCATTCCTAACCATGACCTCTGGCAACCACTAATCTGTCCTCTATTTCTAAAATGTTTTCATTTCAAAATGTTATGTAAATGAAATCATATGCTATGCAAGCTTTGGGACTGGCTTTATTCACTCAGCGTAATTCCCCTGGAGTTTTGTCCAAGTTGCAAGTTACATGTGTCAGTAGTTTATCTCTTTTTGTTGCTCAGTAATATTCCATGGTATGGAGGCACCACCATTTGTTTAGCCATGCACCTTTTGAAAGAAATCTGGGCTGATTCCAGTTGGGGACTATTCAAATAAAGCTTTTATAAATATTCATGTGCAGGGTTTGTGTAAATGTAAGTTTTCATTTCTGTGGGACAAATGCCCAACAGTGCAACTGCTGATCCATATGGTAATTGCATATTTAGTTGTAAAAGAAACTGCCACACTATTTAGAAGAGAGGCTGCACCATTTTATTATATTCAACGTGTAAGTAATATAGTTTTTTTCCCATCCTCATGTGTTTGTTGACTGTTTCTAATTTAATTTCATTATAATCTGAAAGCATATTTGGTATGATTTTAATTATTTTAAATGTATTGAGGTTTATTGTCTGGCTTGGTATATGAAGGATGACAATTAAGTTCATGAACTCGCCACTGTGCGCTTATATTGGCAAGCACTGTACAAACAACTCAGTAAGGTTTTATAACCTTAGTGTATCATTGTTTCACAGCTGTATTTGTGTTGATGTGTGGCGATATCTTGCTGAGTGACTTTCATTATTGCTGTTGTATGTTTTTGTGTGCCATCATGAGAATAGTGAAGCTTGAGTTTACCTAGACCTTTTGCAGAGGCAAGAACAATGTTATCACTGGTGATGAAATAGGGGTGTACCAATATGACCCTAAAACAAAGCGTCAAAGTGAACAATGGAAGTCAGCCAATTCTCCATGACCAAAAAAGTTCAGTCAGTCCAAATCAAAAGTCAAACGATGTTGCTAACCTTTTTTGATATCAAAGGGATTGTTCAATGTGAATTTGTACCAACTGGACAGTCAACTAAGTTGACTACCGGTATTTAGAAGTGCTGAGAAGGCTGCAGGAAAAAGACAAAAATGACCTGAACTTTTTGCCAACAACTCATGGCTCTTGCATCACAAAACTGTCTGTGAGGGAGTTTTTAGGCAGTAAACAAATGACTGTATGGGAACACTCTCCCTGCTCACCCCAATGACTTTTTTCTTTACTCAGAAATAAAGGAAATATTGAAAGAAGACATTTTGACGACATTCAGGACATCAAGGATAATATGATGACAGCTCTGATGGCCAGTCCAGAAAGAGTTCCAAATTGCTTTGAAGGGTGGACTAGGCACTGGCATTGGTACATAACTTCCTAAGGGGACTCTCAAAGGTAATCATAGTGGTATTCAGCAATGAGGTATGTAATACTTTTTCTAGGATGAGTTTACGAACTTAATTGTCAGCCCTCATATAGTCTATCCTAGAGAATGTTCCATGTGAGCTTGAGGCTTTTAAATTTTTAATTTATTTTTTACTTCCTATTCTCCCTGAGAGAGACAGAGACAGACAGACAGCAGGCCTAAGATTGAGGGCCTTCCATACACAGCTACAGTCATGTGCTGCTTAACAATGGGAATATAAGAATGTTCTGAGAAATGCATCATTAGGCAGTTTCATCATTATATAGACATCATAGAGTGACTTATACAAGCTTATAGGTATAACCTACTACACACCTAAGCTATATAGTATAGCCTCGGGCTTCAAGGCTACAAGCCTGTACAGTACGTTACTGTACAAAACAACACAAGATTAAATCAAGCACAAGAGGAAATGATACAAAATTGGGAGTGGTCATAAATGGGCATGATGTTTCTTTGTAGGGTCATGGAAATGTTCTAAAATTAGATGTGATGATGACTGTACAACTCTATAAATATACTAAAATTCACTGAACTGTATACTTAGATGGATTTTATGGTTTGTAAATTATCTCAATAAACTATATTAAAATTTTAAATGATATATTAATAAATGTTTAAAATTTTAAAATTTACAAGCATCAAACTAATTTTTCACACTGACTTAGAGGTTTGAAGGAGAAATGCAAAGGGAACCATTTCTTCCTGCATGATTCAATAATAGATAGCATTTGAATAACTTTAAATATCACAAAAGATACATATTCCACACTGTAAACCACACCTGCAGGATCTTGAGGAGCCACATTCAGATCTCACTGAGGCCAAACTGGTGGAGAAAGAGTATATGACCCGGAGAACCCGGCTCGTGGAACAGAGGCCCCATGACAACTCCACTGGATGTAGTAGCTGGATGTGGCCTTGGATTGTCTCCCATTGGGGATGGAGGGGCTATGAGTAAATTTATAATCAGAAGTGAGGTGGATGGGTTATGTTATAGCTGGACATTCTGAAAACTATATATAGGAACTGGCTGGCACAAAAGAGAATGCCTGATGAGTAGAATGCTAAACCAATGCCTAAAAGGTGAATTCCACCCTGAGAAATGGTGTGTCTTTAGGTGCCAGTAGCCAAGACAGCATGTCACAGACATGTTTTGTCTGTCCAGACGGCACTTTTTTTAAGAACTGCCCCTCTTCCAAACTAGCCACTCTCCCATTCTCATGGTTATGGTGGAAAAAATCATCTCGTACTACCCAAATTTCCTCCCTTAGCCACAAATGCCTTGTCATGATGTGGGAAACCCTTCCATGGCAATTTGGACTAGAAACAGAGAGAATGTCAGGCCAATATTTTTCCAGAGACTAAAGATGAAACATATCACACACCATAGCTAAAGGCAGCCCTGTTTTCTACCTTGTAGATACCAATGCCTTCCAGTAAATTTCTTTTTCCTAAAATTAATTTCAATTGGTTTTCAGTTCCATGTAACCAAAGTCCTAATAATTCCATTCAAGTTTAGATTGTTTTCTATTTAGATTCTAGACCATTAGTTCTCCCACAATAAACAAGGTCTAGTTCACTTAAAGTCATGCCTGTTACCACAGTTCAATTGTGTCAGATAATAGTGCCTTCTCTCAGAAAAGGCCCTCTCTACCCACCCACCCCACACCCTTCCAATGACAAAAGTTAAAGCAGTTCGGCTGGGAATACTAGACAAACAAGCTGTCTTAGGATTACAGTAAAAGAGGTAGGAATCTGAACTAAGTCTGGGGAGTTTAAAGATTTGTCCAGCTCCCAGAAGAAAGAGTGATTAATTGGTGTTGATAGCTGTTATTATAAACCCAACTTGATGCAATATGATATAAAACTTTTGAAATCCCAAAGAAACACAGTACTTTGTCAAAGGGCATATTAAGAGCTTTTTAAGGATCTATTTTCATTGTTATTTAACTTTGATTTAACCACATTTGGATTAGCAAAACTGCTCACTGTCATTGTCTATGAAATCAACTACTAGTATTGCTGAGAATTAAATTAACCAGGGGAATGTAAAACAATACAAATTCACTATTTTTTATAACATTTTTTATTTGGTAAAAATAGCCAGCTTATCAGGCTATATAGAGCTATCACCAAGTCTCTAGTCCATGTGAACTGAGTCCCTACAAACACCTCTCCAGGTATAGGAACTCAACAATCCAGTGTCTCTGGAACAAGACAAAGTATTCATATATGATGCATCATATTCAGATCTTGGAACAAAATAGTGGAGAGTATATAGACTTGACTACATCCTTAAAGTCTAGAACTAAAACAAATAAGGATGCTTTGGAAAATGTCAAAATCTAACTCTCCGTACCATATGAAAGTGTTACTAAAATGATGATGGTAGTAATAATAACAGTAATCACAAAAGAGTTAACAAAAAATATTAAAACCATGTAGCCCAAAGACATCTAGAGTCAGGGATGTAACTGTGCTAGCTATAGAAGATTTTACTTTAATATTCATTACTGTGTGGTCCATCAAATTTGCATCTCCCTACTATTTCCCCTTAATTCTACCCTCATTGAATAAATAACACTTTGATCAAGCAAATCAATGACCACAAATTACATTATTACACTGAGAACAACACAGGCATGACATCTTTTTGCACACAGATATTCAAGGATGCAGGATATTAACCACACACAAAACAATTTCAAATGCATCTTACCTAATATCTGAGAGATCACATTTGTTCCCAGCAATAGCCATTACAATGTTTTCTGGACCATGTTCTTTCAGCTCTTTTACCCATTTCTTCAAGGTGTGGAATGAGTCCTAAATCCAAAGTGTAAATCACTCAATGGAAAGACACATCAACACAATAGTTATGCGTTTCATAACATAACCCTATGCACATAACCCTATGTATTTCATACATAACCCCATATATTTCACCCAAGTAGAAAACTAACCTAACACAATTTAATGGAGTAAACTATTTTCAGAAGACTCACATTGATCAACACACTATTCCCATCTTGGCATAAATTTGAATATTAGCTAAATTATACTTTAATAGCCTGTAAAAGATTCCCTTTTCCAAAACTGAAGCTTGATAAAGAAAATCCTACTGGCAATTTTTTCCTATAAATAACATTAATTTAAAAGTATAACGTTGATTTAACATGAAAAAGGACCTAGTCATAGGACTAAGACAATGCTCATGCTTACTTCAGGAAAGAGAACAGAAAATAAACACACATGCACTTCACAGTCCTATTTTCCTTTCTGCTCTCCACTCACAACTGTCCTCTAAGAAATGAGCCAAGGTGGATACCACATTTAGGTAAAAGTTGTCAGGAACTCAGGGGCGATATCTGTGATGAATCTTTAAACTAGTGGGCCTGTGCACTGAGTTAGCACTCCAGGAATGGGAAAAATGTCAGTCAACCACTGCAGTCATTTATTGATCACTATCCTAGATTCTCAACATGATCACTAAAAATACATTTGTACTATATGTACACAGACACACTATACATACATAAACATTTTCCTTGGCACTTTACGTCATGTGGTTGAAACACTCACTAACAGAAAATAAGTATTCTATAATTATAAAACATGCAAGCCTTAAAAATAATTTTCCTTCTCTTAAGAAGCTGACATTCTGGAGAACAATACGAGGCCTGACTTTACCTCTACCAACAGTCAATTTTAAAAATGAATGTTTACTATTGTTATTTAATTTAGCAGATAAGCCTGAAATGCTTCATTACATATAGGTGAAATAAACTCAATTTTTAGTGTTCATTATACTATCCCCAACCTCCACATTATAAAACCTCATTCCAGGTTATCTGTCAAGATTCAAGCAGGAAGTCTCTGCTTTGGTATTTCTAAGACAGAGAATCACCATAAACCATCCAAATTCTAAAGGGGACGTTCTTACCTGTTTGGTAATATCATACACTATGACAGCTGCAGCTGATCCACGATAGTACATGGGCGCCAGAGAATGAAACTGTTTGGGAACAATAAATAGTTTTAGGTCCAAATGAACACATTTTATGCAATCCCAAATTAAATACAAAACTTTATCCTAAATCATCCCTATAAGATCCCTGAATTCCCCTGAGAATTCTCCCAGGGTTCATATTAGATAATAAAATTTCCTCCTCAACTACACAGACACTTATGGTTTATGGACCATGAAATTCACTCTTGGGCAAAGACCAAAAATGAATTTTATTTTAAAGGCTAATATCCTATGAAATTTCATTTCTCTACTGCCCATCACTTAATCTAATACGGTTGACCGAGGGCAATCTCATTAGAATCACACAGCAGTAAGAAAAAGATGTTTGCCAAGGGGAGGAAATGAGGTGACTGGCACAGGTCACAAGACCCTCGCTGAGCCATTGACAAGGACACTGCAGCAAGAGCACCACAGCCACCACTCTCAGGTCTGGAGGGCTGTAGCCCTTGAATGCGTGACAAATGGTGACAGAGAGGAGCTCCATTCCAAAATGTGGACAAAGCAAGTCTCGCTGGTCACTAGAATCATTTATCCCTAAGCAGGATAACTATTCTGAGGATACATACAGATTTTATGTATATTCTGGAGACTATATCTTTGAATATCTTTGAAGAAGATATTGTTGAGGGGTTTTGAAAGTCAGAAAAAAAATCTCAACTGAACAGAAAAATGAACAAAGGGTGGATACATAAGATAGATAGACATGTTCAATTATAATAAATAAAATAAAAGCAATGATGGGGCATTTATTAATTTATTACCGGTAAATATTGATGTCATATCCAGTCACTGTGGATTTAGAAAGGAAGCACTCTCATATGTTACACAGGAATGTATTTTAAGATTTCTTATAAAAGGATGCTCACCATCACCCTTTATCATCAGAAAAATGAAAATCAAAACACAGTGAGGTATCACCTCACATCTGTTAGGATGGATGCTATAAAAAAAAAAAAAGAAGTGTTGGTGAGGATGTGGAAAAAAGGGAACCCTGAAACACCACTGGTAAGAATTTAAATTGATATAGCCACTATGGAAAATAGTATAGAGATTCCTCAAAAACCTAAAAATAGATCTATTATATGATCCAGCAACTCCCCTTTGGGATACATACCCTAAGGAAATGAACTCAGTACCTCAAAGAGATATTAGCACACCCATGTTCACTGCAGTATTATTCACAATGGACAAGACATGGGGACAACCTAAGCATTCATTGACAAATGGATGGATAAAGAAAATGGAGTAGAGCAGGGATTCCCAACCCCGTGTCCGCGGGCGCCCCAATTTGTGTGCACCCGCCATTATTTGACTGCATCGGAAGTTTTTCATAAACACTAAGTAAAACTATCATTTATTTTTGTACATTTGTTAAAATTTTAAAATATTGTTTGAGTATCTACACAAGTTTATTATATTCGTTGGTGTGTTTGCGATATCGTATGTATAAGTTTTTCCCGAGCTTTCGCCTTTGTCCATGTCGCGTCTTGTGTAGCCGCTGCGCTCTTTAAACTCTCCTCCACCCAACCGGGAGACGCCAAGTTGCCATTTTGATTGCGATTGCTGGACTGATCGGGTCGTGACGGTTAGCTAGGATCACAGTGTTTTGATATATTCGATTTTAAATGAACTAAAAGCGAGGTAGGTCATCTATTATTATGGTGGCAATTTGATATGATATTGTAGTTCTATAACTATTTTTATTTTTATTTTTTTAGTCCTAAAATGAGTGGACCAAATAAGAGAAAACGAACCTATA